>QFEA01004084.1:0-13307 GCA_003315975.1 Lactifluus echinatus
AAGCTCGCCGACTGAACCCGCCTCGAATCCACAAGAGTCGTGGAACACAAATCCCGGGTTACTTTCGTATGTGATCTCATATTCGATGTTGTGTACACCACGCTGGCAAGATCGATCAATCAACCCAGTGGCCGACCCGGCAGGCCAGAACTCACACCACTGCTAGCTTTCACTACAGCTGCGGGATCAATCTATCATGGACGAAATATTAGGATACACAGGCCGTATAATTCAATCGTGGTCACTAGCCTTCCGGCCATTTCCATCACGGACGATCGGTGCGTCTGTGGATTGGCAGACCTTCTCGAGAATGGTCGTTTTACCAGCGTTCGCTTTGCCTATCACCAAGACACGAAAGCGATCGTATTTCTTCCGCAGGCTAATGAACTCCGAGTCGTCATCAGGGTTGTTATCTACAGAGTCGGGGTTGTTGGTATGGTGTTCGGACTGCATTTGATATGCAGAAGTAGCTATGAGCGTGTGGACTGCCGAGTTTGCTGGTCGCCAATCGTATATATGTAGACGAAAGGGAGATCGATCTGGCCCAGGGCAAGACCAACTTTCACACTCCGTCGCCGAGTTTGGGTAGATGAATAGTCTTATCGATGTCATGTCGACATGTGGCGTAGACCTATGACTTGTTTTTCCAGGCTCTAAGCGCTTCCATCAGTGACTAGCATACATCTCGTCGCCGTCTCAGTGCTTCGCTTTTCCTCATCTATATTCATACTGTGGGGAAGTTGGCGAGGCGTGCAGTCACTCTATTATTGTCTGTGTCTGCATAAGCATTGTAGTTACGGTAGCTATACAGGCAATGATAGAGGGTCCTTTGTGCGCCAAACAATATGCGTGACTCTGAAACAATCAATTCCAGAGGCGCCTAGGTCCTTCCAGTAGTTGCGCCGTGCGCCTGAGCCGCGAGCTTTCTAGGCCTCGAGGAACTAATGCCTCTCAAAAATGTGCTTCCGCAACGTGTCTTCTCTTCTCACACTTGATATAACTTCACACAACAATGATTAAGCAAGACCAGAACAAGTCTAATCGTGCAACGCGATAACGTGTTGACAATTATATAATTGATATTCCCACAGGTTGGTCACATCTGTCCATGTCCAAGCCAAGGAAGGACCGCGAAACGTGGCGCATATATCCTCTATTTTCGTACATCCACTCAATATTCTGGCATGATTTGGAGCATAATGTTTGGCCATGTGGTAATAAAGTCCGAAATAATAAGTGCTGTCCCAAAGGACCACCATTATACCATACCTGACTAATGGAAACTTGCAATGCTCGGCAAGACAAAAGTTGCTTTATACTTCGTATACTCTGTGTGGGCTGCACAGTCACCAAGCCAACTTAGTCTGAGCGGCAGGAGCGATGCACGTCCAAGTCGTCTCGTCGTCCCCACGACTGAGCATGAAGCCGCTCTCGCTCGCAGCCATGAACACACCTTTAGTAATTGTGACCCTATTTTCACCTTCCTCTCTCTCCAGCGGTGTCGAGTCGGACCCCGGCGCAGACAAGAATGTGAGCGTGTTCCTTGCCATGCGGCGCCAGGCCATGGGCACAACAGTGTCATTAGGACGATGAAATAGCTGTTCAAACAGGATGAAATCTTTGCTATCAAGCGGTGCTGGGCGACTCGTGGCGTACCTGAATAGTCGTGCCTTCCCTCGGAGCTGACTCCGTCTCGAGTGCCATCGTCCTGCGCAAAGGGCCTCTAGACATGATATGATGTACTTGCCAGAGTGTGTCAGTGTGTCATGCATCACACCGAGATAGAATTTGTCATCCTTGGCTGCTCAGCCATTAAGAACGCTCGTCTCGATCGCAGAGATCAGGAGCATCATAGGGTTCATGTTTTCAAGTTCGTTGACAAGATTTCCCTCTGCTCTACATGGAGAGATGTTTATGCATTAGATTTACACTAGACATCAACGAAAAGAAACATACCAAGTCACTTTGATTGGCTTTTCAATGCCATGTAAACCACTTCACACGGCCTGCAATGTTGGCCGTGGACCAGCTGAGAGGGCAATTCAAACAACACCAGAGAGTCCACCAAGCCATTATAAACAAGTGTATATGGCGTTCCTGTAACGAATGGAGTAGAAGAGCCAAAATGCCCAGCTTTGAAAGGAAAATTAGTTCGGAATGCGTGAAATCCGTCCAAGACGGACCTTGGTTGAGTATTGGAATCAAGAAAAGCGACTCGTGGAAACCTTGAGGAGCGCTGTCCGAGAGAGCGATAACTGTATGTACGTCAATTTTTCTATGCTGTCAGGATTGTCGTGAAAAATGATAAAGACAAGGAGGACCAGATGCACCTTAGTTCCCGTAGAGCTACTGTAAGGGCAACACGTCGCCTACGCTGCAGCTCCATACCCTCTCCCAATCCACATTTTCTTTCAATCCAACTTCGATACCCTGAGGTTCGTCCTTACCCTTCTCTCGCATCGCATGCCATATCTCTACCTGGGTCTCCGGCTGCCCAAGGATGTCGCTGCAAAATGGTGTGGCATGATATTTATGAAAATATGCCAGCGAACAGGCAATAGGAGCGCCGGAATAGCTCGCTGCAGAAAGGCATCCGACGTTTCTGGACAAAGAGAGAGTGGAGAGTGGAGACATGAGGAGATAGTGATGAGATGGGCGTATTTGTGGAGAGGGTGGAGAGGAGCGGGTGTGCGGCAAGTTCTGCGTGCAGGAAGGCAGGAGATATATGCAAGGATGGAAGACGTACTTCGGGCGAACACAGTGCTTGAATACAGCATGTTGATGAATCGTCAAAACGCTACAGTTGACTGCTTGGCATGACCTTATTGAAAGATGACGACAGGGGTCTCGGAGCGTAGTTGGTTGGGTTACGTACCAGACCGCAATCACAGCAGTTTACCAGAATAAACACGTTGATGCAATGGCCTGCTACTTCCCATTGAGACTGCCAAAATTTCCCTTTCCAGCTATCTTGTACAATGGAGGACGTAGACGACAGTGATGCTGAGGGAGAATGAACGATATTGGATCCGAGGTGAAGTACAATCCTCCTTGACTTGTTGTTACCACCACCATCTCCTAGTGGCCCCCCTACTTCGAGGATTCAGGGCACCCCAGCCATCATGCCGTGGGGTGGTTTCTCTTCCGTCTTCTCCCTTCCTTCTTCCCTGTGGGGGCCGTCTCCCCCCACTCCGTTCGTCGACCTCGCCTCTGGGCTTGAGGTGACACCCCGACTGCTCGCGCCTTCGGGCTTGCGGGTGGCCTCCTTGAGGGCCGCCTTGTGTGTAAGCCCCTCCTCTGCGGGCTGCCTTGTGCTTGAGAGCCCCGCTCCTCGGCCTCTATCGCCCCCAGCTTCCGCTGGCTGGCTTGAATTGGCCCCCCTGACGCCCCAGCTCCGGCTGGCCGGCCTGCCTTGCCCTCCTGGTGTTTCTGCGCTCTCACGGGCTTGCGGAGATACCTCGGGCCTCATGCCCACACCTTGCGCCCAGGGTCAAGGGCATCCGGCATCCCTCCCCCCTTCACCTGGGGCTTCTTATCACCTGGGTACTGACTGCGTGCCGGCACGCTCCTTCTTTTTCATATCTTTCAGGTGACGCACCCTAACCCCCTCCTCGCTTGCCTTTGGGCCCCCTGGAGGAACGCCGGTTCCATCTTGCGAGAGTGTCCCGTACAGAAGACGTCCTGGTGTCAGTTCCCCGGCCCTCATCTGCCGTGTACCCTACTTGTAGGGTCGGCACCTTTCTTCTAACGACGAAGCCTCTGAACCTTAACCGTAGCACTCTGTATCTATCACGTGGTTACTGCCCCTTGTAGTGTACTTGTCTTAGATACCGTCCTAATGCCCGAACGGGCGGGGATGTAAAGCCTAATGCCCAAAAAAAAGATATGCAAGTAGGCGCAATTCCATCAACACGTCGCCAGCCCCGTTCGCCCGGGCGCTACGGCGACATTTTCGTTTTTCGTCAGTCATGTGTATGTAACTTTAACTTGCTGACGTATTCACTACAGTTGCTGCGTGAATCCCACTTTCCAAAGAACCTTGCGATTTGGTTATCTTGAAGCTTCCTGATGGGATATCGTTCATATGCTCTGGAACATGTCATATCCCGTATATGTGTGTGAACAGAAAGTTTGCCCTGTTTCTTGTAAACTATGCGGCAAGCAACCATCATCATAATCATCGTCGTGAGTGGGCCTGCCATTTCCCCTTGTGCATGATGTTATTTATCTTATTTCTTAGTGAAGACCACGCTGGTAGTATTTCATCTTCAACACCAAAATGTACAAATGTAAGCTTTTCTTTATCCAACCGCAGTGGGCATGCGTTTGTGCCGCATTATCTGAAAATGACCAGTGACATTGTGGCGAGCGGTGCCCGAATCTTACCATGCGCTATTGATCCACGTTGTTAAACTTCGACCACAGAACGAGCTCCAGACGAGTGAATGGAAACGTGTTGAAGGAAAAGCGCCGCCAAGACGCCCCTTGTCGCCGATGACTGAAGACATCTACCTTTTTCCTCCAGTCATGTTTCTTAGTTGCAGGCTCTTCGATGTCCCCGAATAAACTAAGGGCCTATATGTATGTACGGTCACGATTCATATTCGTATCACCATCATCGCGAGTGCCTCAAAGTATTCACCTTGTGCCGTCTTTCTGGACATGTGGAGACTTTTCATGTATTCAGTGATCTTAAATGGTTTATTTTACATCTGTGACCTTTATGTGCCCTGCATCACACCCCAACCGCTGGGCGAATTCGGATTTGTTGTAGTCTGCATGTTGACGTTCCGTTTAAAACATGCCACGTATTGTCCACATATGACCTCCGCATGAATCAGCGTCATAATCAACTACTCACCATCGCCGACCAGCGTCTGCGTTTATGCTGGAGCCAATAATTGTTGCACATGGGTCATGCCCTCTCTTGAGAACTTTATCTTCTCTTTGCGTCAGAGACTCACCAATGCCGTCTAAGCAGTACTCTCAGGCTGACTCTCAGCTGATTGCTGACCTCCATGCTCTACATAAAAAGTCGCCCAAGCTCGTGAAACCCGTTCGGTACGCTGCACCTGCGCTCCCTGCGCTCGCCGTCGAGAGCTGGAGGATGAACGAGTTCAAGTATTATGACATTCCATCACCGTTTCCGACGCTTGCCAGAGGCCTATTGTCTGTGGAGGAGACGGGTGAGACAGACGACGAATCGCGATATCGAATCGTTGCAAGAGGATATGACAAGTTTTTCAACATCGGAGAGGTCCCATGGACAACTGTATGCTCCTTCATATGTACCCGTCTACCGTCTGAGTCTGAGATGACGTATCATTCGTTCGGCTAGTGGTCGTCGCTAGAAGCTCACACCAAGCCGCCATACATACTGACACTCGAATCTAACGGATGCATCAGCTTCATCTCTGCCCTGTCGCCTTCTAAGCTCTTGATCGCGTCAATGCACTCCCTGGGCCCTGTTCAGGCGTCCCTGAAAGCCATGCACAAGCGGGTGAGCGCTGGCTTCATCACCATCTTGAAGAAGTGGGAAAAACGGCGGAGCAGCTTGCGGAAGTCGTTGTGGGAAACGAATTAGACCACGTGGCTGAGGTGTGCCATCCGTTTATCATGCCCTCATCTTGTACACGCCCTCATCTTGTACATGCCCTCATCTTGTTTTCACCACCGCAGTTCTGTGATGATAGCTTTAAAGAACACGTCCTCCCTTACGCGTCTGAAAAGACTGGATTGCATCTGCACGGCCTCAACGAATGCTCCAGGCACTTCAGGACCCAGACGACCCTCGTCGTTGAGGCGTTCGCTCACGAGTGGGGCTTCATCCCTATCCCATCTCATAAGCTACGTTCTGTTCCTGAAGTCAAGGCTTTCACAGAAGAGATCGGCTTCAGCGGCAAGTGGAATGGCGAGGCGCTCGAGGGCTTCGTCGTGCGTACCACTGTCAGCTCGCCGCCCATGGATGGACATGCATTGGCCAATGCGTCACCCTACACCCCAGGGTCCTCGTTCTTCTTCAAGGTCAAGTTTGAGTCAAACAGAAGGAGGCTGAGACGGTCGACGAGGCATCCGAACCACCAGGTAAAAAGTTTGATAAAACTATAATAATGCCTGTCGCTGTCCCTGGTGTCGGTACGTTGCACGCTCCCTATACCCGGCGATGCTGGCTTACGTCGAATTCCGTCAAGGCAAAACGACAATCTCGGTGGCTCTTGCAGACCTGTTCAAATTTGGACACACGCAAAGCGACAATGTTCGAACTAAAAAGGCTGGGTCCGCATTCATTCAGAACGTCAAGAAGTTATTGCGAGATCACGAAGTGGTGATTGCCGATAAGTGCGAGATGCCATTTTGCCTGCTGATATGAATTCAAGTCAACCCCAGAAACAACCACCTTCATAAGCACCGCGAAGATCTCAGGAACGCTGTCAAGAACATGTACCCGCCTGTCCGCCTCCTCGCACTTAACTGGTCTCTCGATCGCCCACACGCTGTGATCCACCGGATATGTGCAGACCGGATTCTTGCGAGAGGTACTAACCACTAGACCCTCCACGGGGATGTGGTCACGAAACTACACGAGGACGTTCTGCGGCAGTTCCTGAGGGCCACAGAACCACTAAATGATACTGAAGCAGACGTAACGATTGAGATGAACATAGGCGAGGACCTCGAGGACTTGCTTTCTCGTGCAATAGGCGGTATCGTGCCTGCTCTAGGAGTGCCCCGCCCGGACGCGGAGGCTGTCGGCGCGGCGCTCGCAAAGTCGCGTGGATACAAGCCCACGCACACGGACGCCAAGCAGGCGACCAAGATGCCAGCTCCACTGCGCTACTTCGGCCTGCTTGCAGAGATCGATCTCGTGGACGCGCTGGACGCACGACGCACACATTACCCGCCAAAAAAAGGCCCGCTGCGCGACTTCTGGGACGCATTGAAAGCGCAAGGGCGCGTCGCGCGCCAGCCGCACGTCACGAACGCTGCACGGCGCTGTACGCGCTCTCCGTTCTGCCGCTGTTCCGCACGTGACTGAGTCACGTGGTGGCGAACGAGGGCATCGTCGCGGTTACGGTTGAGGACTTGAGCGTGGATAAACTTGAGGAAGATGAGGGCCAAGATGGTTCTGCGTTTGTGTCGCAGCTTAATCCCGGGCTCCGGCGGCGCCTGCATATCATGATCGGGACGAGGGACGTGTCGGTGCGTCCGGTCGAGGCAGGCGCTTTGGTAGAATCGTTCAGAAGGGCGAGAAAGGCCTGGACAGCATACCTCTAGAGGACATTTATGTGAAGGGGAGAGTTAAGGGTCTTTCCAGCTCGTTAACGTAATCTTGGGAGGAGTACTTTGTTTCTAAAGCTTCTTGTTTATACCACTAGTCCTTGCCAGAGCAATTGCATGAGTGAGGTGCTCAACTTTCTGCGGCTGCGCTTGTGCTGGAGTCGGGGGATAGGGCAATGACGCGCTCTGTGCTGTCAAATCTTCTCGCTCTCCGTACAACTTGCAACTGCCGAGATGGACCGGACGTCGCTCATAAGAAATCTCGCATCCCTCCTATTCATTGCACATCATCGACTGTAGTATGCTTCCGCATCGCTCCCGAGCACCAATACTCGTGAAATACTCGTCTGCAACATTCACCACTTCCCTCCAAACTACTCGGTCGCTCATCAAAGTGATCATGTGCACGGGATCGAGGTCCCAAGTGCTCGACGTGCCGCATCCGGGGACAGACGTGCAGGATCTCGCACGCGCGCTCATCGTTATCCTCGATGCTTGCCCGCTCCGGATCACAAAGGACCGACGCGCCATGAAAGACCTCGAGCACCGGGAGCGACCAGAGCATCTGGAACCACTCGGCCTAAGCACGCAAACGCAAACGAAATACAACGTGCAACACCACCGTGTCAGCGTACCCGAGCAACAGCAAAAAAAAAGTAAAAACGCGCGAAAATGCGACATGCAATCTTGTGTATGGGCGCGGGCGTCACGCCCGCGTGCTCGTGCCAGTAGTCCACAGCGGGCACGCGGAGCCACCTTAGACATGCAAACAGGCGCACGCTGCGCACGAGCAGCGAAGCGCGCCACCTCGAGCGCGCACAGCGCCTCGCACCGCATCTGCCGCATCGCATCCACCGTGAGTGGCACGACACACACGCCGCCAAGCGCGCGGAGTGCCGCGCCTCCGCGCAGTAAGCGCGTGCCGCATGCGCCGGGGCTGTTGGGCACGTCGGCGCGCAGGGAGCGCAGGGCGGGTAGGGCGCCAGCGGGGAGCGGGGCCGGGTCGAGGTGGTGCCATGTCGCGTGGTGCAGCATTGGTGTGTGCGCGAGGAGCGTGGCGAGCGCGCGTGCGTTGGTCGGGTCGGGGGTGCTGGCGCTGATCGAGAGGGTGAGCTCGCGCAGGCGCGGGAAACAGATGTCGCTGAGGAACAGATGCAGGTCGAGGGGCCCGTCAGGCGCCTCGATGATGAGGCTCTGTGCGCCATCGTTGTCGTGAGGTGTGTGCGCCAGAGGAGGATACAGGTAGGGTGCTTAATGAAATCGATGTGTATTAAAAGAGCGAAAGAATTAATCAATTTCTAGAAGGGCAGATGAGCTCGGTGGGCCATGATGTGTACTCAAAAGAACGGAAATTACTCACTCACTCCCTTGCAAGGCAGATAGGCTCAGTGGGTGAGAATATCTGGTTGAAAGACACAGCAACTTTGTGAAAATAGCTACCACGGGTACTGATAACGTCGGTATATTGAACCGTTTAACTTATACTATACGGAAAGAGCACAATCGTGGTGCCTAATAAGGAACGTACCTCCATTTGTGCCGGATCCGAAAAACGTGAGCTCTGCCTCGGTTAACGGGTGATCATCGTCCGTCGGTGGGCAATACCTGTCTTTCCGTCAATGGATTTCGGGCCCGGCCATAGCGACGACGCACCATATGGCATGTAGTTGGGACTTCGAGTATCCTTCCTGGGACCCAGAGCGTATGAAGTCCTTCACTATCTGAAGCTCGTGAACTGACCCCGCTTCAAATCCACAAGAGTCATGGACACAAATCCCGAGCTAGTCTCGTATGTGATCTCATATTCGACCTTGTGTATGCCGCGCTAGCAAGATCATTAGTCAACACAGCAGCATAACCTGCAGGAACTGATAGCAACGCACTTCCGTCCGCTGCTGGCCTTACCCACTGTTTCTGGATCGACCTGTCATTGAAGAGGTTATTAGGGTTTCTAGGTCAGGTGGTAGGAGAATTCGATTGCGGTCGCTAGCCAGCTTTCTGACCATTTCCATCAATGACGATCGGTGCTTCTGTGGATTGGCATATTTTCTCGTGAATGGTCATTTTACCGACGTTCGCTTTGCCTATCACCAGGGCGGAAGGGGCCGCAGGCGACTGAGCTTGTCATCACCCTGGCTATCTGCCGGGACAGTGTTGCTGATATCGTGTTGGGGCTGCATTTGATGTACGGGAGTACTGTAGCAATGAGCGTGAGAATTACAGAGTTTGCTGGTCGTGTAGACAAAAGGAAAGTCGAGGCCTAGGTCAAGAACTAGCCGAATTTGGGTTGGTAGACATGTGGCCCTAGACGTAATTCATTTTTTTCTAGAAACGGGGCACATCTCACTGTCTCGATGCTACGCTATCTATAGTCATACTGCACGGGAGCTGGTACCAGGTGCAGTCACTGTAGTGTCTGCAATACAGCATTATAATCACGATAGCTACACAAGGCAATGTTCAAGTAAGGGTGGACAGGCGGCAACTTCGCCAGGGATTCCTTGTGCACCAACCAGAAGCAGTGTGACTCTGAACCGATTTCAGAGGCTTTAGATCCCTCTTGTAGTTGCGCCCTCCACCGGAAGATCCTTACGAGCCTTTGCGGCCTCGCAGGATGATTGATCCATCTGAAGGAGAAAATGGAACTTTCCTGTTGGATGATTAGGTTTGGGCTGCATCGCTGTTCAAACCATAACCTTACCCGGGGGTCAGGGGAAAGAGTCGATTTCTTGGGGGTCACATTCTGGAGCCTTGCCGCTGCCCGGTGACTAGAGATCCAAAGGTGTGGTACAGAGAGATGCCGTGGCATTGGAGTAGTCCACCGCTTTCGAATGAGAATGTGGAAGACAGTGAGCCTGAATGGTGGGGCGGATCCAGGCCGGTTCTCGGTAATAGGGAGAATGGGATCTCAGCACAGAGGACTAGGTGACATTCTTTGGGGAGAGGCCAGGTCTAGGGCGGGAAGCGCCTGTAGGAACATCCACATAACTGAAAAGGATGCGGGACTTCTTTATGTTGGCTCAGATTGGGGAAGGCCAGGACGTAGCCAAGAAATGTTGAGATAGGGGTCGGGTGATCAAGGGGACAGACAGGGACAGGGACAGAGAAGTGAGGAGGCGAAGAGGTCACAGAAGAGACGGATGAGTAAGGAGAAGAGAAAAAAATCCACGACAAGCTCCCTAGTGCCTGGGTCACCCTCCCCACCATCATGAGATCTCTGCAGTTTGCAGTTGGGTAGCTGAGAGTTGGTGTGGAAGGCTATTCCTGATCCTCACTGGCTCCGCATCCCAGCAGGGACTCAATTGGGAATTGGGTGACGTGACAGAAAGTGCCGTTATGATTGGCACAGAAGCCTGGAGGTTCATCAGCAAAAGATCACGGGTCTGTGACGCGTCTGTGACGTGTCTGTTACAGACCGGACAGACCGGACAGACCGTTTACAGACCGTTACAGACCGTCACAGACCGTCACAGACCATCACAGACCATCACAGACCATCACAGACCGCACAGACCAAACAGGCGGAGTAAGACACGGGCGCTTTAGCACAGACCAAACAGACTAAGCACAGACCGATCACAGACCGATCACAGACCGATCACAGACCGTACAGACCGTGCACAGACTAAGCACAGACCACTCACAGACCACTCACAGACCACTCACAGACCACTCACAGACCACTCACAGACCACTCACAGACCACTCACAGACCACTCACAGACCGCGCACAGACGACTTACAGAGTACATACAGACTTCGCACAGAGTGCCCTCAGACCGTGAACAGACTGAAACAGACATCGTTTATTTCAAATCAGACAGGCATCAAACAACGATTATATTAGGTTCGGGACGTATAACATTTATGGCACCAATATCTAGGTAGCGGTAATACTGTCCATGTTCTAGTAGTGTTAAAGCAAATAGGTATATGGGATGAAGCAACATGGAATGAATCGGCGAGGGACAGCGTGACGCCTGATATATTCTATTAGGCTCTGGAAAAAGCGCGACTTAATAACATGAGTCGCTCGAGAAGTGCAATGACTTACGAATCCTCAGGGGGCGAACCAAAGCGCCCACTATCATCGTACTCCTCTCCGGTGTCTTGGGCCTCTATGTCCACTATGTTATCCTCGTCGTTCGTCGACCCACGATCTGACTGGGCAAAGCATAGGTAACTGTCAGCATTACCTTCATTCATCTCACTGCCCAATTCATCCTCGTTCGTCCCTTCGCTCCCCTCCTCTCCGTCAGAGATAATGATTGTGGCACGAAAGTCGGAAAGAGTGTTCGCGTTGGGGTTATTGACCATATCTGTGAAAAGACGACTCATCCGTTTTAATGTGGAATTTGTGTCAGCAAGGATCTGCCTCCAGTGGCGATCTCGAAGACGGGAGATGCTGTACATGAATTGTTGTGTGAATTCGCGATAATTGCGCTCTGTAAAGCGCAGTAGGTCGGAATCAGTATTGCCACCCTCATAAGTGGTGACAGTGCCTCCATGGGCAATGAAATGTGTGAGAGCGCGTTTGACCTGTAAGATTCCGTATGACCACTGACAATGTGAATGTGAAACGCCTTGCCACTTACTGTAACGACAGCCAAGGCAAGTGCCCCTTTCGGAGCACACCTCGTTAGGGCATTTGAGTGACAGCCACTCACTGGCCCGACGTGAGCGATAGCCAGCGTTTCGATGATCATCCTATTTCGGAATGCCCCATGAACACTCTGGAACTGTATCGTCAGTAATTGTTACGACTTCTTTCTCTGGCTCGCATTCGGGGCCTCGACTGGTTACACATACCGATGGACTAATACATTACGATTACTGATCCATAGCTGACTGATACTGGGTTTGGTCTCCTGGTTGACGTTGGCGATGCCAGACGCAGCTCAGCGTCTGAGCTGGCTCTCTCCTAAACGAACCGGCCGGTGGAGTACTGAGCTTTCCACACCTGTCCCGCCCGGCGAGGTATAGTTACTGGCTAGAACGGATACCGCTAGATTACACTGAAGGGCCGAGGACCTTACAGTCCGTGGCGTGCCCTGGTACATGTAGTAGTTACCGAACGAACCTTGTGACAATACCAAGTCGCTTGACCCTTCCCTCTCCTTGTGCACCACCGCTCCTCAAGGCCTATTGCCTTGACTCGCCCCAGAGACAGACACACTTTGGCTGAGGACGTGACACTCTGTCCAGTAGCAGCCTTAGTCGATACGCGTAGGACTTGCGCGTAACAGTAATAAATAGAGGCAAAAATGTGCACGAACCATTTCACCGGATGGCGATGTCTCCACTTTCTTGAAGATGAAGGGCCTCAAAGGTTGACTTAATATGTCGCGGACATATGGCAGCTGGGCTTGGGGTTCCATCAGAGCAAGATGGCCCGACAGCACATCCATTGCAACTTGGCCAAATCTGGTTCTCCACTTGTATACCTTCTGCTGAGTCTATAATGATAAAAAAAAGTCAATTAGAAGCATCCAATATGTTACACGGGGCTCACCATGTTATGGTTTTACTACTTTATCTCCAAGGACTGAATCAAGCGTTCTCTGAACGCTTTATTTACTGGTTTGCTGGATCGGGTCGCTTCTTGACCGGTTTGTTGGCTTGATACTTCTCGGATCTTTTGTTACTGATTCGGATGTGAAAATGGGCTCTTTCATTTTCTTGGAAATTTCTACTGAAATTTCCCTTTACCTTTTCGTACTATACTGGCTTGAGACTGGGAAATAGTGTCTTTAGTACTCCCAAAAGGGACAACTCTTGTGTATACAGTGACTCAAACAATTGTCCCAATGTTTTGCACTTTTTGCTTGCATGTGATGTAGCATCACATCAAGGCCAAACAAAGCCAAAGTGTCAGTGTATGAAATAGAGTTCCACATCTTGGCTATGTAGGAAATTAAACATTATGTAATTTGATGGTGTTCCTGTGGAGATACAGGCAGTTCAATTTGATCACTCATTGGGACAATTGTTTGAGTGGGTATCAGAAATATAGAAAATGCACAATTTAG
>QFEA01004089.1:0-11277 GCA_003315975.1 Lactifluus echinatus
TTGATGTGATGCTACATCACATGCAAGCAAAAAGTGCAAAACATTGGGACAATTGTTTGAGTCACTGTAAGTCTGGATACTGGGATAAAGTCTCAATAAGTGTCGTTTGCCTTGTATGTTCCTTCTCGATTATATTCTTCAAGTTCGGGGTATGCCTTTCCTAGAAAACACTTGTGACTTTTCTCGTCGATGAGGACCTGGTACCACTTTCGTCCTTTGAATACTAGCAAGTGTACGGCGTGCGATGGTTCTAGTGCGATGGTATGGCTGTCGTGAAATGCCCAGCAAGAAAATGGTAGATGGACGTCTTCTTTGTTGATATAGAATGCGACTGTGTTAAGGGGGGCCCCTTCCTTTGGGCTTTCTTTAATATACTCCTGTGGAGCCGTGGTGTCTTGTCTGTCCTTAGTTCCCTGACGTAGAGGAAACTAAGCTGAGTCTGATGTTACGGGGCTTCCTCGAAGCCAATGCAATAAAACAAAAGGCGTTACTCATCCCAGAGTCGCCTTGCCTGAGTCTGAACAATGCCTCTCCAACCCTCTGTTTAGGGTGAGAGCGTGAGCTGAGTGCTCCCTAAGGTAGTCTGATAGAACGCTTCCAAGTCCCACTTGGAAGGAATAGGTCTTGCACACAAGATGAGAGCGAACCAGGTGTGTATTCACTAAGTCTCTAGAGGAGACTCAGCTTAAGGAGAGTACAACTAGTAGTGCCTCTTACTTATACTAGGAAATCCTAGGATACGTCTACTAGTATCGAGTCATATCTATAGAGGCAGTGTCCTAGGACTATATGGAGTAGACTCTACGTAGCCAGTCCTAATAGCTACTCTACTATGAAACGCGAACCACAATCCCATCCAGCATGCTACGGATCAATCTAGGGCTGTGTCCATCAGCGCTGCTAAACTGAGGCACCATATGTGCCCGTGACATCACCCTCCGTTTAGGTGGAGGGCGTGAAGCGGAGGACGCGGCGGTGCCCGACTTGGTTCCGAAGTGACTCCATGGCCTGTCTGTCAGACGCGGAGTTTTCCATGCACGCGACGTTCTCGTGGAATACCAACATAGCGAGTCGGTGACGGCAGATGCGCTGCTCTTTGCGCAGGTTATCGATTTGTTGCTCGTATTCTTGGAGGCGTTGGGTGATGTATAGCACTTGTTCGTCGATGGTGTTGTAACGGGATACTTCACCCATGAGTCCCCAGTTGCCGTTGTCCATAAGGTATTGCGCCATGACTTTATATTGCGCCGAGTTGGCACGGATGAGGTTGATTGCCCAGTTGGGTACTGGGTTGCATGGTTCGTCCAGGCGTAGGTGGGGTAGTGCTCGTAGGAGGTGACGATACTCAGGTTCATTCCTTCCCATGGTCCCCAATGCTTCATAGGGGGTTGGCGAAATCTTGACCCACTTGGCCAGTCGGTACGACCCGTCTGGCATGGGGATATAGAAATCGGGACAGCGGCTCGGGGTATTGTGCATGTATCCTCTGAATGACACCTTTTCTTTGTCGGCGGCAGTATCTTCTTCGTCTTCGTCGGTGTCACGTTGTCTATTTTCGATGTTGTACAGGAGTCCATGCACCACGTCAATGAGTTGGTCCGTAGTGAGTGCGGATCCGTTGTTGTGGGCCAAGAGGATGTTGCACGTGGAGCGCAGGGAGATGGGGATGCCAGGACGTTCTGTAGCTTGGATGATGTCAGCCACCGTGTGTCCGACAGCATTGGGGGAGAGGGGTAACGTGGTACGATTAATGTCTGTATTGATGACGCGGAGGGGTAGGGGTTGCCAGAGTTCGTTCGGGATGGGTTGGTGTCGGATCTCCATGTTGATGTCGTTGTCGGTGGTTGTAGATTCGGTGGAGATAGGTTCTGCCATGGCGTCGTAGTTAATTGTTTCGAGGGGGGTGCTGACACCTGAAATGTTGGAGGCCATATTTGACGACTATGAGCAGGTAAAAGGTGGTCTAGAGGGAGAAGAAGACGGTGAGGAGAGCAATGTCTGATGGGGGAAGATGGGGCATTGATTTGGCGGGCTCGCGGTGTCCTTTTATCTGTTAGGGGGTGCTTTCGGTGGTACGATGCGATCAGGTTGGGTGCGAAGACTTGGTCAGCAGGTTCCCAAGTGTTGTCACTTACGGGGTAACCCTTCCATTTGATTAGGTACTGTAGGGTCTTCTTTCTTCCGTGATGGCGGTGCCCAATGATGTGCTCCACTTCGTATTCCGGTTCTCCATCGACCAGTTCGGGGGGTGGTTTCGGGTAGTTTATGCCATGTTCCTCGGTCTCTACATATGGGGTAAGGAGGGATGCGTAAAACACATCATGAATAATCCAAGTTGGGGGTAGTTGGAGGCGGTACGCCACTGGAGATATTTGTTCTGTGATGGCGAAGGGTCCTAAGCGTCTGGGGGCGAGTTTGGGGGTGGCGTATGGAAGTTTCAGGTTGCGCGCATCAAGCCACACTTCGTTTCCAACATGAAACTGGGGTGGGGGTGTGCTAGCGGCGTTATTCAGGGCTTGTTGAATGTGGCGTCTGCATTCTATCAGTTTTTGATGACGTTCTTCCACGGAGTGGTTGTTTGATGCGTATTCTGAATCAAGGGTCGCTTGTGGTACGTATCCCATCAGTATTTCTGATGGTGGAGTTTTCGTGGTGTTGTTTGGGGTGGTGTTGTGCACGAATGTGGCAAGTGGTAGCCAGTCAGCCCAATTGTCCTGTTGGAGGTTTCCGAATAGGCGTAAGTACTGTTCCACCCACTGATTATTCCATTCTGATAGGCCATCCGTTTGTGGGTGATAGGCTGTGCTGATGTTCTGTTGTATTTTTAGTTTGTGGCATAGGGCACAAGTGAAGTGGGATGTAAAACGGGGGTCCCTGTCCGTGATTAATCTCTTGGGCGTTCTGAACCATCTGAACACGTGTTCGAGGTACAGTTGGGCAACTCCTTCTCCAGTGATCTGGGTGTGGCAAGGGAGAAAGAGTGCTGCGTGTGAGCATCCGTGATCCACGATGGTGAGTATTGCGTCAAATCCTTTGCTAATAGGCAAAGCTGTAATGAGGTCCATGGCTACCGTGGAAAATGGGAGTGGGTCGTCAGTGATTGGGATTCTGTACAAGGGTGTTCTCTTTCGGTGTGTGAGGTTTTTATTCTGTTGGCATGTAGCGCATCCTTTCACGTATTGATCTATCCAAGTGTTGATTCCTGGCCACCAATACTGGTACGTGACCTTATGGATGGTGTTGTCCCTTCCGAGGTGGCCAGCAAGTGAGGAGTCGTGGTACCGTCGTAGTAACATTTGTCTGACTTCTTGGTCGGGAGGTACCACTATTTGGTTTTGTCGCGTAGCCCAAATTCCTTTCTGCAGGAGGAGTCGGTATGGTCTCGCCCATCGTCGCAATAATTTGTGATGGTGAGGTAGTTGTTGGAGGCGGACGATGTCCATATGTGGGTCCTTTGATAGTGGTTCGGTGAGTCAGTTGATGAACATTGAGGGTGTCAGTAATGTGATGTTTTCATTGTCCTGTTTCCCTTGGTCGGTTTGTGGGGGTCGTGATAGCATGTCCGGGGCGGCGTGTATCTTTCCTGGGACGTGTTTGAGTTGGAGGTTATACTCTTGGAGTTCACTAAACCATCTTGCGAGTCTCTGATTGACTTTTCATGGTGTTTTCCAATATAGGAGGTTGGCGTGGTCCGTGAGTATTGTTACTGGAGTTTCTGTTCCTGCGAGGTGTGGTCTCCAGTGATGTAAGGCTTTGATGATTGCGAGAAGTTCTCGTTCGTATATGTCGTAGTTTCGTTCTGTCGGTGTGAATGTAGCTGAGTAAAATGCGATTGGGTGTTGTACTGGAGTGTTTTTCAAGGGGTGTAGTTCTCCCTCCTGTGAGAGTACGGCTCCCACGCCGTATGCGGAGGCGTCCGTGGCTAAGAAAAAGGGGCGGGCATAGTCAGGTTGGCATAAGATGGGTGAGGAGCACATGAGTGATTTGAGTTTGTCGAAGGCTTGTTGTTGTTTCGCTGTCCATTGGAACGGGGTGTCTTTACATGTAAGGTCAATGAGGGGTCGGGCTGTGGTAGAATAGTGAGGAATGAAGTAGCGATAGTAGCCTGTGAAGCCCAAGAATGCACGTATGTCTTTGACGGTGAGCGGGGTAGGCCAAGTTTTTACTGCCGAAACTTTTGATGGATCCATGTGGATTTGTCCTCCTTCTAGGACTACACCCAAGAATTCAATGCGTTTTTGTGAGAATGCACATTTTTCAGGTCTGAGTGTTACGACTTCTTTCTCCAGCTCGCATCCGGGGCCTTGACTGTTTACACATGCCGATGGACTAATTACATTACGATTACTGATCCAGGCTGACTGAGCGTTGATTACTGTGTATTACTGATACGATGACTGATATGCGGACTGAGATAGCTTACTGATGCTGACTGATCCCTCAGTCAGCATGCTTACTGTACACTAGATACGCTTACTCATAGGTAGCACGTAGCCCTATATAAGCACTGTATGACGTAGTGAACAGACCCTAAGTCTGTTCTCCTTGTGACAATACCAAGTCGCTTGACCCTTCCCCTCTGCTTGTGCACCACCGCTCCTCAAGGCCCATTGCCTTGACTCGCCCAGAGACAGACACACTTCAGCTGAGGACGTGACACTCCATCCAGTAGCAGCCTTAGTCGATACGCATAGGACTTGCGCGTAACACTGAGGAAGAGATCGTGATCTTGTAATTTCTGTAGAACACGTTCTACGCATTGTTGATAGAATGTGGGGTCGTCTTTAGTTGCGATGAGTAAATTGTCCATATATATTACTAGCCATCCTTCACGGATTTCTTCCTCAAATATTGCGTTCATCATGGTTTGGAATGTGGCCGGCGAGTTCGTCATTCCGAAGAACATTACTGTTGGTTCGAAGAGTCCTTGGTTAGTGGTGAATGCGGCTTTCCACTCGTCTCCCTTCTTGATGCGGATGTTATTATAGCCCCATCGAACGTCGAATTTCGTGAAGAGGGATGCTCCTCTAACTTTGGCAATGAGTTCTGGTATGAGTGGGAGTGGATACTTGTTTTTGACTGTCCATTCATTCAATCATCGGTAATCTTGTACTGGTCAGAGGGCGCCACTCTTCTTTTTGATGAAGAAAAAGGGCGCTGCATATGGGCTCTTTGACGGTCGGATGTATCCCTTGGCCTGTTGCTCTTTGAGGAATTCTTCAAGTGCTTGTTGTTCAGGTTGTGTAAGTGCGTAAGGGCTCCCTTTTAGGTCACTAGGTGCTCCTGGTTTGAGGTCTATGGCATGGTCCCACTTTCTGCTGTCGGGGAATCTTTGTGCTTCTGTGTCACTGAATACTTTGGCGAATTTTCGGTATGCTGGAGGGATAGAGTTTTCTTCCAGTGAGTGGTCCATGGCGTCATTGGGTCTTTCTCAGTAATTGGTTTGTCTGATGTTGGCTACTCATCGAGCCAGTTGGGGGGTGCCTGTGATGAAGTCTAATGATCGTGCGATGAGCGGGAGTTGTTCCGTATCTAGCCATCCTCTGGCCCAATCAATATGAGGTTGCATGGCGGCGAACCAGGGGTATCCGAGGATGATCTTTTGTTCTCCTAGGTGTGTGAGGAAGAATCGCATATTGGTGCGCTTGAGTCCTGTCTGGACTTGTAGATCTACATATCTTGTGATGTTCCCAGCTTTGTTCAATGTTCCATCGACGTTGTAAACTGGTTGGGGGTTTCGTAGTTTCTTAATGTCGAGTCGTAGTTTTTGTGCATAATTTAGGTCGAGGAAATTTTCAGTCGCGCCACAGTCCAGTAGTACTGTGCTTTCAGCCCTCTGGGATCGTGTATGAAGGAAAAGTCTCATGGTCATTGATTTTCGATTCGATAAGTACACACGATCTGGTAATTGATTCCTAATCCAGGCTGAACGAATTAGGCAGAGGGAAAATTTGCGCTATTATTTTCTTCGGCTCCGTATCTTTGCATGAACAGTTCTTTGTTGCTGGTGGATAGTGCGTTCATCTGCTAGAATAGCGTGTCGATGCGCTCTTCCAGGTTTTGATAGGTTTCTTCGGTTGGGTCTCCTTCTTGCCAGTCTAGGAGACTTGTTGTGCGGTTGTGTTGTTGCTTGGGGGCATGGCAGTCTCATGCGAAGTGCCCCGTTTTTCCGCAATTGTAGCACGCTCCTTGAGTTCGTTTTTTGTTCGGGTCGTTGGGCGTTTGGACGACTCGTCCTTGGTAGTTGTTCTGTCCTCTGTAATTGTTCGGGGCTCGTGCGCGATCTACGTCCATTGGGACTGGCGTGTTTCTCATATTAGGGGGTGCGTTGCTTGAGTTGTATGACCTTTGTCCTCCGAACGGTTGTTGAAATGTGTTAGGATGAGGGAAGCGTGGTGGGTTGGGGTTTCTCTGCATGTTCCAGTTTTGGGGGCGGTTCTGCCAGTTGTTCCAGGAGTTTGGACGGGGTCCTGTGTTCTGTGGGGGTTGTGTGGGCCCTCTTTTACGAAAGATTGCGTCGATCATTTGACGCGAGCGGACACTTTCGATGGCTCGATTTTTGATATCCTCATACATGTATACCATTGGCGGTTTCAGCACATCTTCTAAGACTGTTTTTGGGAGTGCGTTGAGGAATAACTGAGTAACTGTGTGGTCTCCTGCTTCGTATTTTGCGAGGTGGACATTTTGTTTGAATTCCTGGATGAATTCGTCGATGAGAGGCCATTTGACTCTCATTTCTTGTAAGTGCATTCAGGCGCGTGGGATTTTCTGGGTGTCTACGAATTGTTGTTGGAATTCGTCAATGAATTGATTCCAGGTATCTTCGTCGTCGTCTATGTCTGGGTGGAGAAGATCGACCCATTCTCCCATGGTTCGGACCCAATTCTCGACCTTAGGTCCTTGAATGAGGGTGAGTGCGATGGCGATTCGTTTGATGTAAGAGCGTAGTGCCCCCACGTCCATGTTCACTCGGAAGTAGGCCTTAAGTGCATCCAAAAATGCATCGGCTTGTCCTCTGTCTCTGTCGAATATAGCTGGGAGTGCTCCCATAATTTTTGCGTCTCCCGCAAGGATGACGTTTGGTATCGGGTTCTATGGGTTTGGGTTGTTGGGAGGTCCTCCTCCTTCGCCGTTTCCTCCGTTGCCGCCTCCTCCACCTCCTCCTCCTCCTCCTCGCGGTGGAGGGAAGTGGGGGCGTTGTGGTTTGTTGCTGTCTGGTTCAGAGTCTTTTCTTCCAAAGACCTTCTTGAGGTTTTCGGCTGGGGTATTGAAGTATCCACTAGTAAAGGTGGATGTGCGTTGTGGGGCAGTCGAGAGCATTTCTGGGATGGGTGATGGTGGTCTGGTCAAGGCGGTCATGACTTGGGTTGGTACGGTGGTGGTGGATGACATTCTCTTCAACTCTTCTGGGATATTGGCGGTGGGTCTCGTGGTTGTGTCGTCGATAGCTTCTGATGGTTCGGCTGTCTCTGCGTCTGATGTTACGCCTGGTGGTGGCATGTCTTCTCTAGGTGGTGGTGTGATAAGTCTAGATACTGGAATGAAGTCTTGATAGGTGTCGGTTGCCTTGTATGTTCCTTCTTGATTATACTCCTCAAGTTCGGGATATGCTTTGCCTAGAAAGCACTTGTGATTCTTGTCGTCGATGAGAACTTGGTACCACTTTCGTCCTTTGAATACTAGTAGATGTACCGCGTGTGATGGTTCTAATACAATGGTATGGCTGTCGTGGAATGCCCAGCAAGAAAATGGTAAATGGACGTCTTCTTTGTTGATGTAAAATGCGACTGTGTTAATGGGGGCCCCTTCCTTTGGGCTTTCTTTGATGTACTCCCGTGGAGCCGTGGTGTTCTTCTTGTCCTTAGTTCCCTGACGTAGAGGAAACTAAGCTGAGTCTGATGTTACGGGGCTTCCTCAAAGCCTGTGTGATAAAACTAAAAGGCGTTACTCGTCCTAGAGTCGCCTTGCCTGTGTCTGAACAATACCTCTCCAACCCTCCGTTTAGGGTGAGAGCGTGAGCTGAGTGCTCCCTAAGATAGTCTGATAGAACGCTTCCAAGTCCCACTTGGAAGGAATAGGTCTTGCACACAAGATGAGAGCGAACCAGGTGTGTATTCACTAAGTCTCTAGAGGAGACTCAGCTTAAGGTAGATACAACTAGTAGTGCCTCTACTTATACTAAGGAGTCCTAGTATAGGTCTACTAGTAATGAGTCATATCAATCAGAGGCAGTGTCCTAGGACTATATGGAGTAGACCCTACGTAGCCAGTCCTAATAGCTACTCTACTATGAAACACGAACCACAATCCCATCCAGTATAGTACGAATCGATCTAGGGCTGTGTCCATCAGCACTGCTAAACTGAGGCACCGTATGTGCCCATGACAGTGAGAGCCTGAGCTGAGTGCTCCCTAAGATAGATCAATAGAACGCTTCCAAGTCCCACTTGGAAGAAATAGAGCTTGCACACAAGATGAGAGTGAACAGTGTGTATTCACTGAGTCTTAGAGGAGACTCAGCTTAAGGTAGTTACAACTAGTAGTGCCTCTACTTATACTAAGAGATCCTAGTATACGTCTACTAGTAACGAGTCATATGTATCAGAGGCAGTGTCCTAGGACTATAAGGAGTAGACCCTACGTAGCTAGTCCTAATAGCTACTCTACTATGAAACACAAGCCACAATCCCATCCAGTGTGCTACGAATCAACCCGGGGCTGTGTCCATCTGTGCTGCTTACCAGAGGCACCGTATGTGCCCGTGACAGCTCACGTCCATTCAGGACCCAATTTCACAGTATCCTGGCTATCTCAAATATGCTCGGTCGAATCCATATCATCGTCTGGTCAATGATTCGGTACTCTCAGCAGCTAACACCTCCTGGTTGGAGGCCAATGGTTGCAAAGATCAGGTTAGACTACTGGCTTTAGAACTCTGTTACACTGATTCACAGTGGGACAGATCACCACATGTAATAATGGTGGGAGTAATGCGGTCTGCTCGGCGGCTCAAGAATTCTGCAACAACAATATCCTTTCGCCGCTCTCGGGAGATTGGGATCCTTATTATGTGCTTTCAAAGAATCCTGACCCATACCCGCCCCCGCTTGAAAATTACCTGAATGACAATGTGCTGGCATTGAGGATTGGCGCTCAGTCTACGTGGCAGGAAGTCAGCTTGGACGTGTACGACAATTTCGCAGAGACGGGTGACTGGATGCGTACTTCGGTTCCCGATCTTGAGTGTGTCATCAACGTGGGTGTGCACACCTTAATCTATGCAGGTGATGCAGATTACATTGTCAACTACAAAGGCATTGAGTCAATGGTGCGTGTACAACCATCTCTCTCATTTGTCCTCTATCCCCTCATGGTCGCCCTGACGATATTGTCATTATCTACCTGCGTAGGTTACTTCCTTAAATACAACATTCTCGTCACAGTTCAAGGCGCAGAAGTTTTGTAACTTCACGGTCAAGGGCGTACCTGCTGGATTGTACAAGAATGTGGGCAGAATTTCGTACTTGCGTATGTACAACACAGGACATAAAGTCCCTGCATACAAATCACGGGGAGTGGAGTGTGGTGCTGCGGCGTTACAAATGTTCACGCAGATCATGTCGGGTAAGTCACTCTCAGGTACATAAGATGCGATGGCAAGTGGATAGACATGTGAGATTTCTTGAAATACATTGGAGAACACTGTACAGAGGTGTAACAACACACGCCTTAGTTCCTTTTGTCAATTTGTTAGTGATATAGCAGCAGGTACTGTTAGCTGTTATGACCTTCGCTCTGTCATTGAAGTGTAAGACGCCGGTTCACTAGCAAGCGCCGGAAAAAAATAAAGGTCAAGTTCGACCTGCACAATGGTGGCTGAAGTGATCATGGCTAGTCGAAATGGACCGGGCTTGTCATAAAGGTACCTGAAACCCCCTACCAGTTGACACACACCGAATGTCCTAGTATTACATTTACAATGTTGATGAAGGGCAACCAGCCAAAAGCACGAAATCGAACTGATGAGTACAAAATGCTGAGCTGGAGTGCGATACCTACTCATAAAGGTAATATCAATGCATATGTCAAGCATTAGTTTTTGTCACTTTCGAAGTCCCCAATGTTACGACTTCTTTCTCTGGCTCGCATCCGGGGCCTTGACTGCTTACACATGCCGATGGACTAATTACATTACAATTACTGATCCAGGCTGACTGAGCGTTGATTACTGTACATTACTGATACGATGACTGATACGCTGACTGAGATAGCTTACCTGATGCTGACTGATCCCTCAGTCAGCATGATTACTGTACACTAGATACGCTTACTCATAGGTAGCACGTAGCCCTATATAAGCACTGTATGACGTAGTGAACAGACCCTAAGTCTGTTCTCCTTGTGACAATACCAAGTCGCTTGAACCTCCCCCTCTGCTTGTGCATCACTGCTCCTCAAGGCCCATTGCCTTGACTCGCCCCAGAGACAGACACACTTCGGCTGAGGACGTGACACTCCGTCCAGTAGCAGCCTTAGTCGATATGCGTAGGACTTGCGCGTAACACCCAACATCACATTTCTCGTATTTTATGAAATGCAAGGAAAATACAGGTGGGAAGTGAGAGGAAGTGCTATTTTCCTCTACCTTCTCACCTGACGCTCCTCATTCCCTGAGAGGGAAGGATGAAACGGTCGAGCCGAGATGTCGGCACAGGCACGGCCTAACCAGTTGACAACGGACAAAAGAGAAAGATGGTTGGCAGTAGACGTCCAAAACTGAAAGGAAGTGAGGTCATCGGAAGAGATTGCATTGATGGTGGGAAGGGCCGCACGAGACAAGAGGAGGATAGCTATGAGAGAAGAATTTCCAGCAAAGGAAGGCCGCCGCCACCAGGCGATGCGGTCTATGTGGTCCACAAATTGACGAACAAAAAGTCGATCTAACTTTTTGTCTACAGAGCTGAAAGCTGGTTGCTGCTTTCTACGCGGCTGACGATGACTAGACCAAACCGAAAACCGAACCGAACCCAAGCAGACATAACGTAACTAACAAAGCAACTTCCATGACCTCCAAATTTGACATTTTACCTGGCAAGAGGGTTCTGCTGCTTGAAGTACCTCTCGCACTGTTGCCCCTGGGAGGTTAGCTGGACCAGTGTCATGGGCGCATACGGTGCCACTGATGGCATGGCATCAGTGATGGACACAGCCCTGGTAATTGATTGATGCTACGTACGGTTTCATGTACATCAGTGTTTCAGATGTCCCCTTGAT
>QFEA01004093.1:0-11984 GCA_003315975.1 Lactifluus echinatus
GAAGTATGGTTCACATGTCTATGTGCTTGTACGCCGCGGAGAACTGCGTGCGTCCAAAATTATGGCTAAAAGGCTTTTGAATAACCAAAAGATTGTGCGTCTGATTCCATCTTCTGACCCGCATGCGTTGACATATTTAAAGTCGGTTTTGTGGAACACTGTTGCGGTTGAATGCCAAGGAGATGGTGACCTTCTAAACAATTTGCGCATCAAGAATACTTTTACAGGGGAGGAATCTGACCTCCCCGTGAATGGACTGTTCTACGCCATCGGTGAGCGCACAATCTGGACGTGTCTTTGTAAATGCGCTCAATTGGACACTTAATTACAGGCCACGAGCCGGCAACGGCACTCGTTCGTGATCAAATAGAGACTGATGCAGATGGTTATATCATTACGATTCCCGGGACAACTCAGACTTCTGTGCGCGGCGTGTTTGCTGCGGGTGATGTCCAAGACAAGCGATACCGGCAGGCGATTACTAGCGCCGGCAGCGGGTGTATGGCTGCATTAGAGGTTGAAAAGTTCATCGCGGAGGAGGAAGAGCCTGGTGAGGAGTGATAGCGGGAGCTAGAGTGTTTACGGTACGGTAACGCATAGATGTACTGTTGTTGGGTATATCCGATCCGGATTCATGTACCCACCCACTTGTTTAATTCCTGTCTCCTTTGCATCAGTCGTTCTCATCAAAGACACTATCTTGTGTAGTTGTCGGAACGCTTAAAAAAACCTCAATTCAAGGCATCTATCTCTTCACTTGGGCGTGTTCCGAGAGGATAAGGCCTGCCAGGCATATGCTGTATCCCGCCCCCGCCCTTCCCGCGACGGACGGTTGGGAATACGTTACCGCCGACTTTCCGAGTGAACCCGATCCGGAAATAGAATGTGAATGAATTTGTCCTTTTTTAAACATATGAAAAACAACAAGTATCATGTCGTGGACGGCGATTGGGGCGATTGGGATGAACCCAGAAACAGAAAGTGCATTCAGATCGGCCAATCGATGATGCATCATCACCCATTGGATCGGGCTGCGCGTGCGGTCAAAAACGTGTTTCCTTTTTAGGGCTTATTGTGTCATCTGTCATCTGACCTCTTTTACGTCACATCACCCTCATTATCACTCACACCCAACCGTTAATTAACTTTGTTGGCCACAATCGCACCCAATAGATACGATTCGGAGACATCTGCACGCATAGCCAAGACCCCAAAGTCTCCAGTACGCTTGCCATGCGACGCGCGTGCGTATAATACATGTGCCACATACTAGTAGTACTCGCTGCGCGGGAGCCCCCCCGACGGGTCCCTAATAAGTTGAGGTATTTTCACTAAGTTTGGTCAAATTGGGAGCTGAATGACAATCGGAAGCCACCCGAATCGTAATGTTCAGCCAGTCATGCTTGTCCTCGGAAGGATCTCAAAAAACGCGCTCAGCTCACGCATGCATGTTCGCACATGCCGTGAGCACAAGTGATGCTTGACCCGTCGACGTCATGTCATGTCCGGATGCGGATAGCCGTGATGCGCGGAACGCGGGGCGGAAGTCAAGGAGTGCCGTCTTGTCATAGTCGGTCCCGCCTGGGTACAGCGTGCAGTACGTTATTCTCCACACATATGCTGTATGACATGCCTTTTTTCGCTCCTTGGTTGCATCTTGTCATTTGGGGATGTGAAACACTTGCGACCAGGGACCGACCGACCGCCCCACCAAGTCCACCCACTCCATGCATAGCCTCGACCCCCTTCCCTTTCCCCTGGACCACCGACCCTTGCCCCCAAGTCGAACCGATTTTCCGATTTTGTGCCCGCGCAGTCCGCGCCAGTGACGGGTTTCTCGGTCAACTCATCCTAGTAATGTTACATATACGTTACATAGTATCCACGTATACCTACCCTTTCTTTGCAAATGAGACGGGAAGGCTTACGGCGGAAGCCGTCAACGCATCAACTCTGGAGTTTACCGTTGCGACGATGGACTGTACGTACGGTGACCGAATTCGGAAGAAATCGGAACAATGAGAGTCACAGCAAATGGGGCCTCGGGGGAATAAATACGTTGATCTCGATCTGTGCTCATACAAGGATACACAATCCGTGATACAACGAGGTATCCCCCACCCTTCGGATACAAAACCCTTTTACCGTACGTGCCTTCCTCAAGGCGTTTTTCAGGGGAAAACGAACGATCCCATCTTCGTCGTAAATCGAGGTAATCGCAGTTGCTGTAGTAGCATACGGCCTCGTGTGCGGCGCATGTCCTGGCAAATCCCCCCAACACTATTGCCGCCACGTGTACTGTACTGTACAGCTTTGTACTCGCTTAGCGTAACGTGCCAGTGGCACCGAGAAATCTCCTGCGGCAATGATAGTAAATGATCGTGTCATCATGATTTGTTTATCGTCCCGACCCGCGTGGTACAAGAGATGTCGTGAGGATATCGAGTGAACTTTAACGAATTTGTTAAATCAATGGAGGTCCATCTGGACCTGTAATAGAGAAGGAAAAGGGAAAATTTGTCCTCTAACTTGGAGGAACATAGTTTGATGGAATAAAATCAAAATCGTAGAACAAGTAAGATTATGAATTCGAATAGAACTAATAAAAAAATGCGGCGCTTGCGCTGCATTATGACATATGGGGGGGTCGGCTCGGACGCTGACCAGCGCGAACTCCATGGCGAGGTGCTGATGATACAGGGTAGGACACTCTTCCTCTACGTATTGAGCTGCGGCGCTGGGCTATCCGACCAGTGCTGTCCTGTGCTGAGAGGAAAGTGGAAAGACGAAGTTGGCGTATGCTCAGGGGCAATGTGGCACCACCTAGGGAGAGCCATGGGGCACATATCAGCGAAACAGGATGTGTCCAGTGGATTGCTCGACGTACGACGTAACCTCCATACGAACGCTGATACCCTCGCCTCTCCTATCACCGACAAACCGTACGCCCCGAGGATCGAGAAAACCAACGCTGTCCAAGGGGCATGAGATCGGTGGGGATACGAAGCGAGATGCGCGGCCCCTCTTACCTGTGGTGAAAACATAATAAAAGATCATTTCAGGGGAAGCGATGTGCGAGGCTGTCAGGGTGACAGAGGAAGAATGCTTGAAGTAAGGCGGGATGGGGAGGGCCATTGTGGTTTCAGCAGCGTAGCCGAGGAGGACAGAAGAAATGGAAAAGAAGGGAAAACGGAAAGTCATCTTTATGACGATAGAACGTCGGAGAATGGCAGTTGTAGTGTAAGTTAGGGATGTTTAGGGACGAGTGTTCCCAGACCACCTAGGCTATTTATCGCCAATCGCCTGTGTATCGAGACAATCGAGCAATTGGGGTCATTTTCCAAAGGGGTAAAGCCCAATTTGTCTCGATTCCACCAAATGTCAGGACGGCAAGCTGTGCCATTGAGTTTGGGGAGCATGCACACAACGCGCAGCCCTACTAATTAACCATCCCGTCCGTCCAGTGATTGCGCCTTATCCCATGGTGTTGTGTCTGTTTCTCTCGTGCGGAGTGGCGGTGGGGATCCAGCTACAGGCTCGGAATCACTGAGAGTTGAGTTGCTGAGAGTTGAGTTGAATGGCAGGAGGGGATCGGCAATGACCGACACGGGCAACTGACAGGAAACCGGAACGTCGCTCGGCATTTCGCTCGGCATGACTCGAAACTTTCGGCAGAGCCCATCCAAGGCGCGACTTGTCTTGTCATTGTCACTTCATATCGTGGCGATGAACCACGATCGCCACTTAGTTGTTTCCTGCAAAACTCTATAAATCATTGTGCTACCGGCGATCGCAGATGCGGTATAGTCAACATACTTACCTTGGTGATTTGTAGGTCTCGTATTTCGGGGGTGCGCATTGTACTGCTATTGCCTCTTCATGTTGGTTCCGTAATGCTCTGTAAGTGCCCTTCAAATCGCAGGGTATTGGATTAACCCTTCGTCTTTATATTGCCGACCACAGTGCCTCCGTCCAGACATACACATTTCTGTGCCCAACGTGGCACTCGGCCAAAGTGTGCCTCGTCGGCGTGTCCTGTGTCAGGTGTCCCACATTTCAGCTGTGTAAGGTGCATCACGGGTAGAATCCCAAGGCCCAAGGAAAAACTCGATTATGAATGAATAGTGAAGCGGCACAAGTTCGTGATCATAAGGAGGGAGTAAGACATGCCACTGGATGGATAGATAGGAGAAAGTTAATGTAAGTGAAAGTTTTTCGCGTGCCTATTTATCTGATCCGCCTCGACTCAGGTTTACATCCAGGCTTCAACATTAATCAACCACGAGCCTGTCCCATCAAGGAATGTGCCCACGCTTAACGCCCAAGGGTTGCCAAACTACGGCAATGTGCCAGCAAGTGTGAGTCAGCCGGGCTGCGGATACCCTATCGCTCGTGATCGTGGGTCACAGTGCCGACGACGATCCTTTGCTTAGCTTAACAAATATGTTGCCCGATCCCAGATCGGAGGCTACACAACGAGATCGATCGTGGACCATCGAGATACGCTCGGATAATATTCACCCATCGGGGCAACTGCTCGGAGGTAAATGTAAATGTAATTCTCACGTCTTGGGAGCACCACGAGATAAACTGACGAGTAGCCTACACAGGGCTAGTCTTATGCAACATGCATTTCCCATGATCTCTGCTTCTAGTGTGACGAGATGTGGGGAATGGCATCCACGCGTGAGGCATGAGGTTGAGGTAGGATCCGGATCGGGTTCCAGACCCGTGCTCTTTAGCTTCGTCGATTTGTCTATGCTCCAATGCACGTTTACTGCAACAGGCAAGAATCAATGCGATCCAATCTAAAACGCCGAGCGTGTCCTTCGCCTTTGCCTATCCAGGTCGCCTGCGGCCATCGCGGCGTTTCATAGTTAAGTCCCAGGTTTACGGCATACTTATGTGTGCCTACTTCATTCTAGACCTTAAGCCACAGTCGGGCAAAAGTGGATACTGTCTGTAAAGTGAACCGTGCCGCAGCAACATCCATTCATACCCTACCTGCTCCACAGTTCGGCACATACAATGCCGTTCCTGGATTTTGTTGCGAAGCCTGCACGAACTCCCACGTTAAATGTGGTACTATCGTCTCACCAGGTTTTTTTTTCCCATAGAGGGTTTAGTGAGGATGTCTTATTGTTATTGTTCGCGGTGATGGAATGACGTTCGCCGAATACATGTGATAAAGCAATAAGCGCCCGAAAGTTGCATGTCGTATTCTGCAAACTACATGTACTGGCGCAATAGCCTCAGATCACGGTTTGCGACTTCACGCTCCTAGGATCAGACCGCGCAGAGAACACGCTCGGACCCGTCCCGTCAGATGTTCGGTTTGGAAAACGGTTCCACGATCGAATCCCTAATATTGCATATCAGTAGTATCAGCATGCACCGACCGTGATCCTCCAGATCGCGGGGTCTGATGACTCGGACAGGTTTTGCTTCCGGTTGCTGGGGTTCGCGTGAGTTTGTCTTATAACTTAACTTCCTCCTCTCGATCAGCTCTTGGCATAGAGGCTGTGTATATCTGTATATCATTTTTGTCACCGTCACATGTTGAACCCGTTACATGCGGCCGAAGCCGGGACTGGACGCGGAGGCCCGGACTGCGTGCGGGAGTTGCTCGCGGCAAAGCTGGGTGACAAGACCTGTGCTCCACCGAAGCCATTTGTTCCCTCTCCCTTCATGGTCCTCTAGGTTAGCCTATTTCACTGGACGACGGTTTGCGCACACCGCCCATCGACTGAGATGGTCGGAACCAGTTAGAGTGGCGTAGAGTGAATGCATGTGCCCCCCCGTACATGTCAGTGTCACGGTGAAACACATGTATATGACATTATGATTATGACCGTCTATGTAACTAAGAGCCCAACAAGGGGTATCAAATGGAGAAGCGAGGCTAGACGGGTATGACGACAGAACCCCTTGGGTCAGGCATTGCACCGCCTTGGGCCGTCACGGGGGCCCTTCCAAAACGTGCGCTCCGCGGCCAGATACGGCGAACGGCCGACATCGGGAATGATAAACCGCCCCTACGACGAGTCGGGGTCTCGTTGGCGCCATTGATGGTGACAGCCGCTGCCGTCGGGGTGGTGGTGAGACGGGGGTAGGAGATGTGCTGCGCAAAGGCGATCGGTGCAGCCAATAAGCCTGAACGAAGAAATCTCAGTGGAGGGGAACGGGAGGGGTGGGACAAAAGAGAGGCGACTGACGATTTATGGCTCCGAGGACTTGGGCACCGGTCATCCAGCTTGCTATTAAGGAAAGGGAAAAAATCAAGGCGGCGAATAAGACTTATAAGAGGGTGAGCCATGTCTTTGTGGGGGATTAGGAGATGCTCGGCCTACGAAGGGCAAAGACAATGTCAAAGATGACCTTGCCATCCATATGAGCCGAGCTGGAGGTGGAAGGATCCCCGTTAACAACGCGTGTGATAAGTGTGAGCGGAAGAGGCGACACGGGCGAGGGGACGATGGTAAGGAGGAAGAGTAGATAGAGCAAGAAAGTGGTATTGATGTTACGCAATGAGCGTGCCATTTATGCTGTAGGTTGTGGAAGGGTACAGGGGAGGGGATATGGGCGCATATGGGAGAGGTAGCGGGGCTTTATAGGTAGGTCTTCCTCAAGAAAATATGATGACTATTGGACGGGGCGGGACCTGAAATCGGAGGGCAGGGGCGATGCGACTCGTGCTTCGTTCCGCTCCTCCACTTTTACTATAAGTCAGACCTGAGAGATCCGAGAGATCGTAAGATCGATTCAGTTCGCTTTTGGTCCACGGAAGCGGTCTGGGAAGAAAGGCATACGTGTGAATGAACTGATCGTCACGATCGGGTGGGAGATGGCCCGGGGAGGAGGTGTGAGGATGGGGGCAGAATAGACACTAGAACGAAAGCGGCTTACTTCACGCATCATCTCATCGTGATCCCCAACTCACAGACGGTGCGTCCTTCCTACAAAACCTCCACTGCATTCTGGTGGCAGTTCCCTCGCCATTGGTGTGTCCACAGATCCAATCCGATGTGAACTAGTCGCCGTCAAAGTGGGAGAAGCCGATGTCCGCTTCTCGAGGCCAAGGATCCGATCATCGAAGTCGGCCCCGAAAATAAGGCTACTCTAAACCTCATAGGGCTACGGAAGAGCCCTCCGGATCCGGTGGTAGAGGGTTGTATACAGCGGACGTGGGACAATCAAGAGACAGAGCATTAACCCCAAAAATGTGGGCGCTGCGGCCATCAATCCCTGGATCGGTCATCCCGGCTTCACAGAGAGGAGCAAAGGGGAGAAAAGCAAGAGCGCAGGGCCCGTGATGGGTGTTTCCAAGTACAAAGTGAGCCAGTGACATACCTGGGAAGGCGCACGTCGGACTTGGTGCCAGGGCTACGTCAGGGGCTTCTCTACCTTGTTTGATGACATTCCCACCTGCCTAGCCCAGAAGTCTCGCTTATATTGCCATGCCAAAAGCCAAACAGAGTGCCGCTCTCTGCCCTTACCAGCGGCAGATGATCTCGGTCCCGCCATCGAGGGCAACTAGAACCGCCAATGTGGACGTATGAATGAAGAACGGCGATCCATTCTTCGGCCGAAACGCACTGCGAACATGCTCCTTTGCTTTGCTACCTCTGACGTCGTTGCATCAACCCAAGATGGTTTAGCGAGAGACTGCGGTGTTGAGAGGTTTGTTGTCACTCCATGAATGGTGCCTTTCCGGAGCTACTTGAAGATGTCGAGTTTCTTGCTCTGTTCGTGAAGACCGAGAAAGACCAAAGGTGCGTCGTGGCCGCGATCCGACCTCGGATTATTGTATGTTCAAATTCGCGGAGTCAAAGTACAAATTTAGCCGCGTCGGGCCACGCCGCATTCAATTGCCGCTGCGGGGATGGTCGGTCGAGGAGGCGGGATGAGAAAAAAGCTCGGAACGGTCGACACAGGGTTCACCAAAGTTCATTCAGGCTGTTCTGGTCTTAATTCGAACCAAAACCTTAGCGGAACCGACATTGTGCGCTCATTCCACTCATTCTCTGAATATTTTGCTACCGTGGTTAGATCTCATCTGCCGTTGCGGTGAGTGCGGTCATCACAGCCCGTGAATCTTGCTGTAAGTTAATCATTTCGCAGTGGCATCGTGATCTGGTGATTCGGCACCGAGAGAGACGTGTGTCTGTTGCTCTTGGTTGTCACAGCAAGCACAGCCTTTCGATCATGGGATCTTGAAGCCCTCGCAACCTCGTCCGAGTTCTCAGGACCCACTCCAACCCACATCACAAGCTTCTCGCGTTCTCCATGAGGATGCAAGTTATTGCCGATGTCGGCATCAGGGTATCAATCGAGTCTATGTGCCGGAGGTGTGAGTGACGGTTACTTGGTCCTCTGGTCCTCCTTGAATGCTATTATCTCAATCAACAGTAATCCCGTTCCGCCCTTCACCCAGTATATCCGGTACCAGCCCCTGCCTAGCTCTAAATATGGGTGATTATCCAGATGTCTTCTAAGGGGATAGGGAATTCGGTCCGAATACGTTTCTTCCTCATTGCAGCCTTTGAAGAACTATCCTGAAATTATCGGTTTCGTGCTCGGGATGTAGGAAAGCATCTTTGACCCACCACAGATCTGCTCGCAACTATTTTCCCTATGTGCCGTCAATAGCGCTGCGATTCCCCTATAGCGCAATCGGGTGCTCCGAACTGCCCGAAAAGCCGTACCATCTCTAGGGGTATCATTATTCGTATCTTACGCCACCATGCAAAGCGGTCCCGAGGCAAGGCACAGTAACAGTAATTTGGCGGGGCAAAGCGGGGAGCATTCTATCACATCAAACATCACGGATCTTTTTCCACTGGAAGAAAACCGGAGATCAACTTGTAGATTTCTCTGATTGATAGACCGTTTAAATCAACCGCCTACAGTCTCATTCTTCACGAGGGTAGGCGTATCTGATTTCTTCACAGGAATGCTTGGCAGTAAAATATGTGCTCTCGTCCATTCCTCGTCATTTCTTCGATCGACCATCTGGCATCACCAAACGCCTCTGGCCCAAGAAAATCCGCGCCACTCGGCTAGGTAGCCGCCAATGGCCAAAAAAGAAGGTTTCTTTGTTCCCTCTCTCGGACAGAAGGCACAGCATTGTACAGGACGATCCAGCAGAAAGCATCTTCTAAGGGCAGAGGGTTGGACGACCTGTGCTTCAATCGCATCTTTGGTTAGTATATTTCCTACCTTCGCCAAAATTCCGTGATGAAATGCTGACCTCACGTGGTGAATGGTCCAGGTAGGGGGTATCACTCGGAGTGCGCACACCAGATACAGAAATTCCTTCTATTCTAAGCCTCCTACCATCCTGTACATAACAAATTGGAATAGAAAAAAAAAAGAATAAAGACTGTGACAAGCGGGGGTAACCGGCCTGGTGGCGAGGTTGGTGTCACAATCTTGCTGGTTGTGATCATTGCGTGGGGCGTTGGGAAGTGGTCGGAATCGGGTCTGATATACCGCCACCATGCATCGTTGGGGCACCGGCACCGTTCGTACCACCGTTGCTGCTGAGGATACGGGCCGACACCCTCTCAATGAGTGTGGCGAGACGGAGGGAGCGACGCAATTCCATCAAGGTGTTGGGGATGGCACGTATCCCTGCGTAATGAGGGGACTAGGGTAAGAAGAGGAACGGCGGACGTCTGGAGTGAGTGAAAAGGGCGCTCACGATTGACAATATCACCGTGTTGAGCGAGGAGAGACAAAGCCCCTGCTACAGACAGATAACATCCTAGGACCGTGATGAAGAGCACTGAGGATGCGATTACAATGAATGTCGATCAGACGGAGAAGGCAACACTCGATTTACAAATGCCGAAAATCATATCGAAAATGATCCTGCCGCTCATGTGGGAAGGGTCAGGTTTGGGGGAATCGGTTGGTGGAGCGGGTCCAAGAGCGACTATCGGGGATGCCGACGAGAGGCGGGTAAAACCGAAGAGGGCGAGACATACAGTTGTTATGGGAAGCCCCATGGCATTGAACATTGTCGATGACTAGGTCTGGCGAAACGATGACGATGGGATGGTCCGGACGAAATCAGTCTATGACCGAATGGAAAGCCAAGAGGCGCGTGTGAGCAATAGGACTCACTTATAAGGTATTGGGCCTCCGCAGCAATGGTCTTCAACAAGTCTTGGAAGACGGGATTAGAGACTGGGGACTTTGGGACTTGGGACTTCGGGACATCTCAACCACATGTACAGGTAACTGTCGCTGAGTACAGCATGACCAATGCGGGGTGTCCATGGACCCTGAAAGGCCACCGGGACGTTTTCTTGGGGGGAGGGGCACTTGCTCTAGACGAGAAGACAAAAGGCAACAAGGAAAACCACTCGAGCAGAAATGCAATCTTGAAGGCAGTCCATTGAAGGCGACGGAAGGAAGTGGGTCGATTAGACGCTGAATGGAACGTTTGGGGTGCCTCTACATACCATGATCGCCAATAACCTTCGAGGTAACTCCGATTACATATGGTCAAGGACACTTTGTGACAGCGCGCTCGGCATCGAAAAGCCCTTGGATGCAACCCGATCGCAAAAAAAAAAAAGATGGATTGGAAGAGGGGTTCCTTGGTTCAGAGATGCAGCTATCCAAAGGTGGGCCCTGGCGACTCGAATATTCTTCCAACTGTACAGGACTAAACTCACAAAGTTTGACAGTTCGGCGCCCTCTAGTGATGCTCCGATAGTGTGCCTTTACGAGAACTCAGCATGTTCCCGCCATGACAGGCGCCGTTCCCATCAGCGCAGTTTTGATACCTAAGCTTCTCCGGTGAGTAGGGGGGCAATGGCACGAGCCAAGCTAGAGGAGTCCGTCCTCTGGTATAGCGCTGACTGACTGCTAACATTTCCTGGAATCGCAGAACCAAACGTAGACCTGGCCAGGGATATTTATCAGCTTCTTAACTGTGAACCGCTTCGATTCTCACCGTCATAACATAACTTGGAAGCAGGCGATCCTGGTTGTCGTCCGCCGGGACTGGGCTGACAAGTCGAGTGACTTCGCAGATATGAGAACCACTAATGACATGCACTCCGGCTCGGGGACTCCATCGAAGAGAGCGACAAAATAATCATCTGCCCAATCGAAGTCTTATTTGTACCACCTTTGAAGTCTTTGGCTTTGACACGTTGGTACTTCTGCGAATTACGGTGCGCAGTCCGTGGGCTAACCCGGGTCGTATCCTGACCAAACATGGAACCACCGTCACAATCACGTATGAACCTGTGAATTGCAGTAAGATGGTAAGATGACAATTAAAGGAGTTGAGTTTCCAGCGTCGAGAGTTGGCTCAGATTGTGACCCAGCGGCACTGACCTCCCGAAACGGCTTCCTCCGTTCTTTGTGAGTTTCGACCATTGGTTCATCTGAACGTTCAGCTTCAACATATCACTGCCACTGATATCATGCCAGATTATTCTACCCTCAACCGCTCATCCTCTCAAGCCCTTTCGACCCAGACACATGGAACAGTGCGCCATCGCTCCGGAGCTCACAAATCATCACCTTTGCAAAAGGTTTCGACAGGCCACCGACAAACTGTGGAGGGTCACCCTCCAGATATCACACAGAGGGTGAGGTTACAAGCAGGGTACCAAAGTGCGCGCACAACAGCGTCCTCTTCATCACATCCTTCCCACTTTACAGCGATTCCGACTCGTTCCCATCGCTCATCACCCATCGCTTCGCACTCCAGCCAACATCGACCTGCGACGGAGCCCGCGTCTCCCACCATGACGAACATTCCCCTAAATGCCTATGACGATGCCACTGCCTCATTTGGGCCCTCAGCAACTCCCACTCCCACCGCCGGCAGATCACATTTATCGCAGATTTTCTGTAATATCCAATCATTGGCAAAGAAGGCGTCACCCATGGTTCATTCTGGTCTAGTCGCCATACGTCGGAAAGCGTTGTCCCTCCCGAGCCCACAGTTACCCACCTTT
>QFEA01004106.1:0-14173 GCA_003315975.1 Lactifluus echinatus
GATATGTATCGAATGATGGTCATCAATTCGCTTGTAAAAATCCTATTGTTATGCAGCAAGCTTTCCACGTGTGGGTATTTTATTCTGTCATCAGTGACTGACACGCTGATCCTCCTGCAGGATCTTTGTTATTGACAGGCCCGTTTAATTTTTTGTTGTCATGTCTCTTTACCAACGCTGGGATACAGATCCGGATCAATGTGCCAGCAGGACAAGCAGCCACGTCCGAACGCAGCGGGGATAGACCGTATCACACCCACGGCAAATGACAGGCTTGGGGTCGTCTTCTCCGCTCTCTACAGTTTCTGGCTGGCTCGCCAGGCTGCCATTGATCGCAATGCCCAACTGGGCGGAGTTAGAAAGGATTCGTACAGCTTGATCTTCTTCAACCATGAGCCGTCTATGTCTATCATCGAAAACGATTTTGCAAGCTCTCCAGATGAGCTGTTGACTGCGGCCTTGCAATTTGAGGCCGATGGCGGAACGGACTTTACACGCGCGCTTGAGAGAACCCACGACGTCATGAATTCGTACTGGAGCACTGAAAGGTGCTGCGGGATGAATTCATAAAGACAAATAATATGCTGACATGCGAATTAGGACCCCCATCGTGATTTTCTTGTCTGATGGCGAGGATCACATCAATGATGAGCCGATTTACGACATCTGTCGCAGCGCCGTGCGCCAAGGGTCTGTACATTTTCTTTTTCATCCGACTGGAACTAACGATATGAATGTTAGGAGGCCACTTTCATTCCATGCTGTCTCTTTCGGCTATGATGTTACTTCATCCTCGTTACGAAAGATGGCACAGATCGCCTTGGAGGTACAGAACAACGCACCTCAGGATCCGCTCCTCCCTACCACTGCTAACATCCCCTCATCGTATACTGAGGCACTCGACACGGTTAGGATGACAACTCTTCTTGCTTTCTGTAAATTGACATCGACTTGTTCTTAGGTCCGCCTGGAAGAGACGTTCCTCGGACTTGCCGAGTCGCTGAGAAAACCCCGTGGTTCGCTATTTTCATTCTAATGGTCTTATCGTTAGCTTGGATATTTCGAGTCTATGCAAATTCGCTGTAGTGCAGTTTAGATGTAGTATCCTCAATGCAGCTCATTTGACATGCGCGTCAAGTCAGACTTCTTCCCGTTGAAGTGCGTCCAAGTTGCGCACGGGTGAGTCCAGGGAAGAATGGTTCCCCAGAAGAGTGAGGGGAGAGGAGGAGAGAGGAGAGTGAAGTCAAGAGCGTCGAGCCGAGTAAGGCGAGAGCGGCCGGGCACGAGAGGTTGACGCAGATAGAGACAAGCCGGTCGAGTGGGAGGAGTGAGGATGAGCAGGATGGGACAAAGGCCACCGAGAGGAGTTGCGTCTGCGTCGAAGACACGAGATAGAGGAGAAGAAAAGGGGAAAGCGAGGAGAAAAAAAAGTGCATAAGTGCATACGTCTACTTGGAGGGGTGGAAGCGAATTGTCGGAAACGAATTGTCGGAAATTTCCTTGAGCCAATTTAATGCATTTTAATGTCATTAACATGGGACAGTTCACACGGACCATTAAATGGCATACGAGAATCTGTAGTACAATGCCATTACAATGGTTTGTGCTGAATTATCATAACTAAACACTACTATCATTAGGGACATTTTAATGAAAATACTCGTATTACAGACCATTTCAATGACAAGGGCTCATTTATAATTTGCATTTTAACAAAATTACAAATATATAAATTTCTAGTTATGTATTTGACATTGCTACCGCGCCAAATTCAATACCGCCGTGTCAAGTCATGCCTACGCTCGCCTATGGTGGTAGTTGTTGTGGTTGTGGTCATCATTGTTGCCGCAGTGTCATCATCATTGTCGCCGTCGGGCAGTGTCATCATTGTCGCTGTTGAGCAGCGTTGTCATTGTTGCCACAGTGCCGTTGTCATCGCCGCTATTGTCATTGTCGTCATCGCCACGGTGTGTTTGTCAACACAGCGTCAGCATCACCACCACTACAGCACCGTCATTACAATATGAGCCATGGAAGAAGAAAAAAAGGAAGAAGAAAAGACGTACACACTATTGACAGGGTGAAGAACTCAGCCCAATGCTGGAAAAGGCATGCAAGCGATGACATCCTCATCGTTTAGGAGCACACTCGCGGCACATCTGGATCCTCTGTAGGTCTCAGATGCGATGGTCATCAAAAATGGCCCAGGCCATATAGAAAATTGTCGCTGTGAACATGAACAATCTGTAATGAACCACCACACACCTTGCAGGAATCAGTCCATTGAACAAAGTCCAAGATGAGCTTGTAGGTGCTGTACATTGTGAATGCGAACCGAGCTGGAAAAGAGTAAGATATGACGGTTGAAGTAGTGATGGTTGGTTGGTTAAGTTGAAAACGAGTTGAAATTGAATACGCGGCACATTCCTTGTATTACAAACAAGAATAGTCTGTTTTCATATCCAAACTACTAGCCTTTCGTCGTCTTTCGCCAGCTCTGAATCGGCCCAGTTCTTGTTCATCGAGCTCGACCCCGGTAGGCTACTAGTATAGCCTAGACCATCTCACTTTTATGATTCCTCGTGGTGAGCCCGTTGCTTCGTTTCCTGCTGGATAGCTAAAATTGTAACATTATAGCCAAAGTGCCCTCGATCACGACTCAGCCTCAGCATGCAAATGCGTCCCTCATACCGGCCTCTGTCCAGACTAAGTCCCAATTCTGGGGACATGTAATAGTTCGACACCGATTTGTACCGCTCCTCAACATTCCCTCGACATAATGGCCATGGATGGTGGCCTTGAACGTCTTGTACACATGCTTCACGATTTCGTCTCTCCCCGCATCCTCTCGAGCTCTCCTCTAAGGCCTCTTGCCATCCACCTACCATCCCCCCAAACCCATTCTGACCCTGATCCCAAAGTCATTCAACAAACGCGCCGCCTATTAATTATTATGTTTCCCACGCTTTCCAATGTAACGTCAAATATCAGTGTTCATGGTAGTGAGCTCATCCGCAGCCGATCGTCCAGGCAGGCATCCTCGATGACCTAGGGTGTATACTTGAGTCATGCCGTGCCAGCAAAAGGATCTGCTGTCGGACCAAGCTAGTGCTACCGGCATGCCGCGGGAGACCTGCGAGCAGCGTGCAGCACTGAAGCAGGCCCAAGCAGCGTTGCGTGCTCGCCAGCAGGTTGCGGATCTCGTGTGTGCGCTCGAGCTATGGGCAGGACTTGTCACGTGATAATACACAAACCATCCGTAGGTCTCGGGCGAGCCGGAGGTAAGCGCTACCATTTCGGTGATTGACCTCTGCCAGCGTTTCTCACACATTTCCTCTCTTCCAACTTGCCAGGATGATGACCGGATGGATACGTCTGTGGATTCTGCCGCCTTGTCTGACGAGTCCAACGCAACTCAGGCTAATATATCAGGTGTTGACTCGCCCAACCCCACATCCGATGTCGTGTTTGCAGCCTCCGACAGCGATGTTGACACTTCCACCTCGGCAGATACACCCAGAAATCAGACGCCTGCGGGATTGAACACCTCTACTGGGACAGTCAAAACTCCAGTGAGAGACAGAAGCGGCGCCGTTACCATTATTACACAACCTATCTGGGACACAACCGCCCTCCCTCCACGTCGGACACATCGTACCGTGACCACCAGGGCACTATCTCCGCCTGTACCTCTCTTGGGGCTTCTCTTCCAGAGACAGAAACTGAGGACGATGGCGATGGCGACATTCACATGGATCCTGCCCAAGAAGGTACTGATGATTCTCCAGAGCGGTCACAGACCTCTCCACTGACCCGCCATGCCGTTGCCATTGGTCTCGGATATTACTCCCAATGCCGGCACCGGTCGTTGGAACTTAATTCGGATGTACACGTCATCATCAACATCGATGCAGACGTATAAGGCGATGGCGTCAACCTGCTCGTCAACGCGGACTGCGAGCTCAAGATCTGCGATTTTGGCCTCGCGTGTGGCTTAAACCAGTCTCAAAGTAGGGCTCATGACCGAGTACGTCGCGACATGGTGGTACTGCGCGACTGAGATCAGGCTCAACTTTGCAAACTACATGCGTCGATTTTTAAAGCGGCGCTGAGTGCATTTGTTTGTTGTGCTGTGTGGTGTGATGGCAGGTGATAATGTATGTAATTGATGGCCTGTTGGCTGCATCTTGGCTGAGGCCGGAAAGCCCATGAAGTATTTTCCTTCTCAGCTCTCTGGTGGCAAATGGATCGCCCCTCCTTCCTCTCCTCTCTTACCACACCCACCCACCCACTCTCTTTCGGGGAACGGTTCCACCCCGAACTCACCTGTATGCCATGCTCTACTCACTCAGTAAGAGGCTCTTGTTGTCCACCGGCTTCAAGTCCTTGCTCAGTTGGCAAGTATTGATGCAGCTTCCGGAAAGAATCCAGTGAGTAATCGTGCAATCATGCAATCACGATCGACCTATCTTCTTGAGGAAGTGGACCCCAGCTCCCTTCACCCCAGTGTCGCTTTGGCCCTATCTCAGAGAAGGATCTTCTGATACAAATGCCCTAAATGCATTTGTAACATTCTGTTCGGTACACATAAGCTGTCTTGGAGTCGGTAGACTGCACGTGGTAGAATCGAACTTGAACGAGTCCACTCGTGGTTAAGAAAGAAACATAGGCATGGTTAAGTCGAATGACAAAGGAACGTTGTAATGTAGACAATGTCCGAAGAAACAATAACCTAGATGCCTTCAGAAAATGCAGATCCAAAACTGGTCTCGCTGGGTAGAATTACACGATTTATTGCAGTTTTGCCAACGCGGATGTGATGCTCTCCTGCGCCATTCTTCCAACACCACTGGACGAGGTTCCCATGCCAAAGCTTTCGCACGTTCTCCACGCACTCAGTGACTCGCACCAAAGAACACTGATACCCTAAGAGAAGAAAAGTGACATGTCATCAATATTGAACGAACGAACTCTAATCTGTGAGGGTGATAAAGAAGTGAATCTTTCACGTACGGGGGAAGAATAACCAGGGAGGCCATCAATGCCAACGAGGAAATCCAAGTCTATACGGATGGCTCAGCACGCAATGGTAAAGTCGGCGCAGCAGCAGTTCTATCCAGCCCAGGCAGACCAGCGCGCGCATTGCAACTCCACCTGGGCCCAGAAGATGAGCATACAGTACACAAAGCAGAACTAGTAGGACTCCTACTGGGCCTGCAGCTCATCGGAACCGAAAGCAGGGGTAACACGACGTGTATGTTGGGGGTAGATAACCACGCGGCGCTGCTTGCCTTCTCAACCGATCTGAGGAGCCCTGGGCACCACATTGCCAGGGAATTCCTCCGTAAGGCAATCCAGATCCAAAAGCGCAGGAAGACACGATACTCCCTAACGCTAAGATGGGTTGCTGGTCACGAAGGGTTAGCGGGCAACGAGATGGCAGACGCTCTAGCCAAGGAAGCCGCAGAAGGCACCTCTTCAGACAGGAAGCTCCTTCCGCCGTATCTCAGGAAACCCCTCCCAATCAACCCATCAGCCATTAAAAGGGCCTATCACGATAACCTCAAACGGACCTGGACCACAGGCTGGAGGAACTCCGAAAGAGGGGCCAAAGCTCTAGCGCTAGACAAATCCACACCCTCAAAGAAGTTCCTTTACGCAATCAGTACAAAAAAGCTCAGCAGGGAGTCAGCGAGTCGTATCGCGCAATTACGATTATCGCATGCACCGCTGAATCACTTCTTAAACAGAATCGGCGTTAAAAACAGTGCAAAATGCCCAGCATGCGGCGCAGACAATGAAACTGTTAACCATTTCTTGCTGCACTGCCCAAACTACGCCTACGAGCGATGGATCCTCAAGCGCAAGGCCAAGAAGCTTCGAAAGGAGCTGTCACTACAGACCTTACTAGGAGAAGCAGACCTGATATTACCGCTAGCCAAATACATAGCGGACACGGGGAGATTCACATACAGCAGTGAGCGAAACAACAGTTCTAATTAACATACTACGCGATAATTTCAACAGATCTATTTTACATCCCCCCCATAACGTGCTGCGGCGCGCACCAGCCCAACTCAAGCGCAAGCGCACACAGCAAAATCGAAGTGATAGACGACAAGTGCGAGACCAACACGAACGCCACGAATGCACAACTCCTTGGGAGTACAGCGTTCCCGACACAGACAAGACGGTCTCCTGACGCGACATAGCCGCGTTCGTCACACACTACAAAGGAAACGTTATGTATCAACGGCGAGAGAGCTGTGGGGGTAGAAAGCGGAAGTGTTACGACCCATAATCGAGGGATACACTAGTTACATTTCACTGTTCACGAAGTGCTACATGGGAGCCACTATTTCCCGAGGCGCACATAAATGGATTTAAAAAAAAAAAAAAAAAAAAACCAGGGGCGGGGGTCAACCAATGCAGGAACAACAGTCTGCGCCGTGTCATCTTTCAGCTTTCCAAGGCGAGTGAGGACTGCCCCGAACACGTTTATGACGTATTTCCACGGATGGGGTGTGCTGATGGTGATGTCGTAGCTCGAATACGGACTCTCCTCTGCGTCTGCACGGCTCAGTATGCGCTCAAAGACGCGCCTGTAAAGGTGGATGAGGTCATCCAAATGTAGCTGTAGCTATAAAAAAAAGTCGATGATGATGTAAGGACTTGCACGACGCCAGGCACGGAACAGAACAGGTACTTTCGGACGTATGATGAATCCTTCCCGCGCAACTGCAGGGCTCAGTATGCCGCTGCCGCGAAGAACCTTTTCCTCCGCTCCCATCTTGCTGCCCTCTTTCTCACCTCGCCGCCACGCCACACAACGAAGGTCGCCGATCGTCATTACCCCGCAAAGGTCGCCGCACGCTCATCGCCTCCATCACGCCACCACTACCTCACGCCTCCAATCAGAACCCATCCCGTCGTCGTAGAATGCCGCGAGACACCGCCCAGTAGCAGTGGGGGCATCAGTAAGCATGACCTAGACACATCTTAATCCCCAGCTCTGCCTCGTTTTATATTTCACCACCACTTTCCAGACTCCTTTATCCTGGTCGGCGCCCCAGCTTCTACCCTTGATATTTTAACGTTTTCTCTCCCAATCGTCGCGCGTACCGTGCATGCCTCGGAGTATTTGCCTCACTACCATCGACGCCTTCCCCTCTTCATCATTAATTACCTCCAGCCAAATCCAGACCTTTCCTACTTCTCCCTTATTGCTTGCACCTTACTTAGGATCCCGTAAGCACTCCAAAATGTATATAAACTGACGCCTCCCACTGGTAGGGAGAGCATAGTACCATCCGGGTCTATCAATCGTGTTGCCTCTCCCTTCGTCTGCCTCGCCGTCCGATCCTCGTCTCTGCCACGCATCAACCCCCCTTCATTGTGCCCGTGCGTTTCCTTTTTTTTCTAAATCTGCTTGCGTAGCCTCGTCTCGCCGCCGTTCTCCTCGCTTGCTTGCCCGCGTCCGCATCCGTCACCGCTGCTGTACCCTCGCCTCATTTTGCTACCATCTATTCTACCTGCCTATCCGTGTTCGTGTCCGCCGACGTCGCCCTACACCCATCTCCAAAATTTCGATCCCGGCCTCCCTTCACCGACGCGCATCTCCACACTCACACACACACGCACACGCGCGCTCATATCTATCTCTCTTTAAAATCTTATCAAACCATTCCACTCTTACTTGGCGAACAAGCCCACAGCATGCAGCCGGCTTACGATGAGTTAGGAGAAAGCGATGCGCACGACACAGGATCGGTGATGACGAGCACCATGAAGAAGTTGGCCGCAAATTACAAGGGGCATTACGAGCATTGTAAAAAGCCGGCAACATTAAAATTAAAATGCTCCTATTTTTTTCCGACAGATCTGTACGAATTGTAGCTATTTGGTAGGAAATCAGATGAGGTATCGCCAATAGTCCGGGCCCTCTAAGGGTGGATGTGAGGTAGCCGCCAGAACTCTGCTTCTGGGGTATTTGTACATGCATCACCACAGTTATTCCATTATTTATAAAAAATCATAGTGATCACACACTTTCTGCTGATTCGTACGTACATCACAGTGTTCAGCTTGTGAGAATGCAAGCAAGCAGTCGGCATATTGACCACACGGAGCCGAGGCCGAGCTGGAACGGTTTACATCACGTGCTTGCGTATGTTCACTGGTAACGAGAAAACGAGAGAAATTGGTCCCGTTTCTGAGACTCACGACCTAGGTTGTTGTTCCAATCAGCCATACGGAATGCAATCGGACGCACAAGTAACCTCCAATTCTCGGCGGTACTGGAGATCTAGACACCGAGACTCACTTTCTTCTGGGCCCCTCCCGTTTTGCCCTATTCCCCGTTATATACGATTACCATCCCAGTGCGGTTGCGGTTCGGTTCCTCCCAATATGTTTTGTAGGGGGTCAGAGACGAGACCTGGCACAAGCCACGTTCCTAATCGATCTTCTAGATAGATCTTCTATTTTCCCAATCCCAATCCCAATCGGGTGGTACCGCTCCTATCCTCTTCAGCTCTGTCACAATCACAATTCCACGCCATTGATGAGCAGGTCACAATTCACATATACATATGCCTCTCTCGTCCCCTCCTTTCTTAGGACCTTTCAACCATGTCGACTACACCGTCACGTCCATCCGGCAATAGCGAACATGATTTCCAACGTCTTGTTCCTCCTATCATACTCAATACCGAATCCGATACGCCCAGTGAGACGCCTTACCACTGGTACTAGAACACAGTGCCTGATGTAAACGATGATGCAGATCCATCGTCGGGCCTCAACTCACCCATCAGCTCGCCCAAGGCTATCTCAGTCGTAATATGTTTAATCTCCCAAAACATGTGTTTGAGCCTTACGGTAGTCCCAGTCAAGGACTACGTCCGAATCATCATCCGATCAATTTTTCTCGCCCCCTGGGTCACCTACCGCCAATGATGCAGCTACCTCCTGGGGAGGCAAGTTGCTTCACCGTATGCTGCTACCTTGATTCGCTTACTTCCGCACCGACCATCAGACCCTGTCCCCGGGTCAAAGCAAGCTCCAGAATCGACTCTTACTTCACCTTCTGCCCATCTGGATCCAATGAATGGTATGGAGAGTTTACAGTCCGTTATACGCGTGGAAGACTTATCGATTACTTTGTCCAAATGCCAGCTCTAACCTCAGTAGGTACGCTAGAAAGCGACAATAAAATGCGAAAGAAGCAACCGTCTCCTCCAACCGAAGATCCGCCTTGTCCTGTTAAAGGGATGTTTTGCCTTCTAGATTTGATTACGGAGGAAGGAAGCAGCGGCCTTGGTAATTGCGTTTAGGAATTCTATTCGTTCCTATCGCATTCTCATAGCACATCTAGTCGATAAGATTGTCATTGCTCAGGAATCTCTTCAGGCGTTCATCAACTCGCTCTCCCCGGGCGCGTATTCTTCTATCACAAAGGTCAACTTCAGGGTATTGGACAACTTTTTGCTCAAGCCGATGGGGGTCTACGGGTCGAAAGAGGAGATCGTGAGATTTCTCCGTGAGATTCAGGCTGTGGATGAAAGGACGTGAGGCCTTTCCTTTTTTTTCCTATACCCGCGCAAACTAATCTCTTGTATGTAGGGCAGAAAAATTGCTCGCGCCGCAGAACGGCCACACAGCCATGGGAGCAGAGCCTATTCTACGATCGGGATTATATGCCGTGCGTGCTTTTGTGGCTTCTGCAGAAGAACAAGTCTATGTTCTGTACTGGCCTGAGGACACCACGTGGAACGACCAAGCAGTCTCTACTGTCCAACGGAATAGGGTTACATTCATGCGGTGCTCGTGAAAGTTTCCATTGACCTGTCTCTCGTACTGATAAGTGTGTCTAGTTATCTCACTAAACTATGCGACCAACTCGTCTGTCTTATCTCGACAGCACACTCAAAGGCAATTGTGTGGGATGACGACGGCGGCAACAACGTATCCACCCACTCGGTAAATAACTACTCGGACCGGCTTTATCATTTCGAAGTGAAGAAGACCAGCGACCAGGAGGAAAATGTGATCGCTAGACAGGGTTTCACGGTACAGTATTTATGGCCCCCGCTCTTTCCGTAGATTCACTCTATCCATTTTGAGATGAACTCTTGGCTACTTGTCAATCAACCTTTGAAGCCCAGGATGGATGTCGACCCCAAAGATTTATCGCCGAGGCTATTACAAGGAGAAACTGTGCAGGGTTTCATGACGGCGAAGTTCAGACAAGCGAAGACATCGGTTGAGCCATTTACGTATGACCATCAGAATGTTTCACAGATGCGCCTCCTTGTGTAAGTCGTCCAATTTTATTTTAAAAGTATTTCGTTGATGCAATCGTGCTTTAGTGGAGATGATGTTGTGTGGTGTCTCTCAGAGACTCTCGATGACTCCTCTTTGGAGACATTGATAGGTTTGGGTCTCAGAAGTCGGTATCAGAAGGAATGTGACGATTGGAAACGGCAGAGAAATGAGATTGCGCAACGCTTCAAGAAGACCCTAGCCCAACGGCAAGAACAACTTCACGTGATGCTTGAACAGGATTCTGGAGACATGAAAGCCAAATTACGGGCAGCCGTGGTCGGAGAGGTGCTAAAATTGTTTCCGTGAGCACCACCTTTCTTCCAGCACCCCCGCAGGCTCATTTTCCTTGTCGTAACCGATTATAGATCGCTACGACTCGAGGGGTTTTCACAGATATCTGGCTCGGCCGAGAGCGCCAATCCCGAAGTAGCCGATGCCGAAAAATCGACGGGTGAGATATAGTCTGTTTCATAACTGGTTTAAACCGTAACGTAGCACATAGACTCACTCCAAGATCTCTTTACAATATATCCGAGGATGGCCCAAACGTTTCGGGCTATCCTGCGTGTCGCCAACCTCGAAAATGGGATTAAAGCTCCCGAATTTCAGTCCAAAAAATCCCGTATCCTCACCCTCCATTATCTTCTGGATAAGGCCAAGGGACTGAGCGAGAAACGAACCCAGGATCTGGCAAACGCTGTGCTTACTAGCCGGGACGAGCAACAAATCATCGACGTTCTCAAGTCCATTATGAGTGAGACCCAAGGCGGCGTCGTCTCATTTATCAAGGACGTTGGTGACAAAGCCGGTAGTGCCCTTAGATCAGTTATTCCTGGAAGCTCAAAGCTTTCAAAGGAGGAGGCGATGTGGAGAGATGCCACTGACTTTGTATCGCAGATCAGCGATTCACGTTTCCTCTCAGAGTTTAAACCTAATGCTGTCAGTAAATGCTTGCATGATCCTGCTGTTTGGGCGGAGAAAACTGCGTATACTTGCCTAGAGAAGAAGGTCCAGTCCCTTGTATCCGATATCCATAGGCAGATTATTTCAGTACAGAAAGAAGAGTGTAACAAACAAGCGCAGCGAGAGGTCAAGAGCGAGGAAGACAAGGAGTTAGGCACTCTACGATCTGGTTTTGTCGGCCAAATTAAGGACTCATCTAGAGAACGCTCTGCGTCGTACGTCCTTCAAACACTTGGGTTAAGGCCAGTAATCCAACGCAGCATAGGCGAACAATTACTTACGTTGACAGCTTCGAGACGAGTAAAGAGCGCTACTATGATCCAGGTTTGGTTGGTTACAGGATTCGACTAGGAGTGTCTCACCTCGACTATAGTAGTTTCGTACTCTATCGGCGGCCGTCAAGAATTTCTCCAAAATCAAGACATCAAATATCACGTACACCGTTTGAACCTACTAGCAGAACATAAACACAATTTTCAAATGGATCCGACTTATATTCCAACGCCAATCCTAAATGAGCGACTCTCGCAATCGTTTTGCGTTCCATCTGAAATTGTCGTAACGTAAGAGACAAATCGATTTTGTGTATGCCGGCCCTTACACGTCGTCACACAGTTATGCTCATCTTCTAGAAGGTGATCGCATTCTCATGGGCCTTGTCGATTCTCAAGGAAATGTCATGATCGTTCTTGAGCGATTAAGACGCGTAGATATTGCCATACAATCTCGATCTTTTGCCAAGTTCTTCCACCGGGATAAAATTGGCCAAACATGTCTTTTTGCTTTCGACGAGTCAAAGCGTATGTTAGCTGTTTATGCATCCGCTAGGGTATGTCCGTGGCTATTCCATTTTGATTCAAAGAGCCTAATCAACGCTCTTCAGATGCAGCTCCATATCTTTGTTTCTGATGAAGAGCTCAAGTCCTTGCGAGGCCTTGGGACCGCAATCGATCTCCGTCCATTCTATAATCCGGGAGTATCCATTGTCCACGCGTGCTTCGTTCACGGGAGTGAAGAGATATTATTCGTGGACTCGAGCGCTCAAGCGAGGATTTTCTCTCTGATCACGCTGCAACCAAAGTACTTGCAATTCTTCCAAGATCCACTTTCACACGTCTAATAAGTTCTTTTCTAGACCGGCTTCACTAGAACTTCCGCAGGTACCACGTGCTGTTTACTCGTCCCCAGATGGATCATGCGTGTTAGTTGTGCAAGAACAAGATGGTGTGTCTACAATCATGGCGTATCACTGGTCCACGTTTGCATCCACCGATGGGATTTCTGTCACCCTCCCTCATTTTCCCGTTAACCTTGATGCGGCGCTTCTTACATCCATTGTAAATCGGAACAACATACACTTGGTTGGTCTTGATCTACAGTCTCGATCTTGCCGATCTGTTGTCCTCGACATTACTCGTAAAGCCACCGAGTTCGCTTTTCAGGAACGACGGTCTAAAGCGTCATCCAGAAACAGAAAGCATACTGTGCACAATTGTCTAATCGACTGTCACGCTGACGTCTGGACGCGCTTCCCTGTAGTACCTGCGGTGAAGCGTGATATAATCACATTTTCTAGCGGGCGACGACAGAAGGCGCTTGTGTTTGTCACTGATGACGACAGACGTCCCTTTTCTTCCCACTTTTCTGATATCATTCATAACTTCGAAAAAACCGCCCGAAAACCAACTGATGACGAACTCCGGGGTATTTCAGTGTCTGCACAGACGTTCCCTTCCTTCGTACACGAGGTCCTCTCTAGTCCGGATTGGCAGACCTCCCATTTTCGAGCTGGGGAGTGGTTGGCAGACTTACTATGCCTCATTCCTATCCAAATCGCGATCACCCATGAAAACAGGTTTGTTCCGCTCAAAGATGGCGTTCTGTCAGCGCAACTTGAGAAGTCCTTGCTGGGAGCTGAAGTAAACAGAATTGTGGACAGCTTATCGCTTGGGTGGTACGAGTCAATTTTCCAATCTTATTGGGCTTCGAAAGTAGAGTCATTTTTATTACTACCCTTCCCAAAATATCTCTAACTAAATTGTTTACAGCCTGTGAAAGTTGTTTCGTCAATGGGCGAGCAATCAGTTGGGAAAAGTTTTACTCTTAATCACCTCGTTGATACTTCCTTTGCTGGGAGTGCAATGCGAACCACTGGTGGGCTTTTGGATAATTCTTACTTTGGTATTGGACAACTGATCGCACTTAGAGGGCGTCTGGATGTCCGTTGCTCCTACCGACGAAGCTCTTATAGTGGCACTAGATTTCGAAGGTGAAGGGGGATGTCGTTTGTCGCAACAGTGTGTTACGATATTAATCTCGAGAAACGACAGGCGTACACAGTCTAGAGCGTTCGGCTCAGGAAGACACACTTCTTGTTCTTTTCAATACCGCTATTTCAAATCTCGTGAGTCAATCTCTTCACTGAGTGGTCATTGTTTGACTGAGCCTCTGTCTCGTGAAGGTTCTGTTCCGAAACAATTTCGCCCTTAGTAGAGATATAACTGGCCTGTTTCAATCCTTCCAATCTAGTTCGTCTGTCTTGGACCCTGCATCCAACCCATCACTCTTCCAGTCTACACTCGTTATCATCATTAAGGTAGGTAATCCTTACGTCGGGTAATGCAACCGCTCAGGCCTCGATCCCACATTATTAGGATGTTATCGACTCGGATGAAGCGGATGTTACGAGGGAGTATGTTCTTAGATTAGACGCGTTCTTCTTTCGTTGATGATGTTCAGATTTTCGCTGAAATTCCAGAAAATTGTCCAGGACGAGCAGGACGCTAATTTCATTACTCGTCTCCACGGCGGGAAATTGCAGATTATCCCTTGGCCAGTTATAGAGTCTAGGGAGTTCTACATGCTCTTTTATACTCTCAAAATG
>QFEA01004143.1:0-31349 GCA_003315975.1 Lactifluus echinatus
GGTTGAAAATGCCGAACAAAACACTGTTTCGTGTTTTCCTGTGTGGCCTACGGACGATAACATCGTCAAGTTTGCCTGCCACAGCTCCGGGGTGGTGCATCATCCACCTGGGGACACGGACAAACCCGTGTAGACACCCCGCACGACCTCCTCTCACGGTGACGATGGCCTCCGAGTATTACAGTCGTCATTAAAGCATCTCTGCAACATTTATCCTGAGCTTGCGGAGAAGCCTTTTACCGCCACCCGGCTATTGATGAACTAGGGATATTACCCGTCTGATTCCGGCTTGTTCCTGGCGACATCGGAAAAGTGGACATGCCTACAAGGTGAGAGCAGCATCTCGCGTTCTTCTGAACCATTGCCTCAAAATGAATGTATTATCACAGTTTTTGCCAGTGATTAGACGTATCGTCGTCGATGCCATCGAAGGAAAGTTGGATTTTGAAATAGTTCGCAGTTGACAGCTTGACGGACGACGCGGAGTAGCAGGACCAAGTAGATCTTGCTACTGAGAAGCTCTCTACACCCGAAGACTTCATTCCACGGATCGACATGAATTGGTATTGATGCGAGCAAAGTTTGAAACAGGGATGAGTTTGCTACAAAGTTTAACCATACAAGCTTCAAAAAACAAGTGACAAGAATAGCATACACACCATTGGCAGTTGTGTGTGTGTGCCTGTTTCTCACTTTTCGCATGCAAATGCAAAGCCATTTGACTGCCCGGGTCTTCGCCACAGACACATATAAACTTAACCACAATCATAACAACGACAACCGACGACCAAGCTCAGCCAGATGAGTAACCGACCGGCAAGTGAGCACATGGGAGACTAGCGCGCCCAAAAACCGTCAAGGCACACGCAGAATGGACTGCATAATATCAAATAACAAGATTTTTTTAATGGGGTCGTAGTACCGAAGGCATATATATCAACTAGTATACATCCTGAAGACGTTTGTGAGACTCAATTACAGGCTTCGTTCTTGACTCTTTCCTGTGCTCAGTGCCCAGAACGAACATGTCGCGCATTTCTTAAGCTTGTTTGATGCTTCACTTTGTGTTAAGTCACCCCTGGATGAGTCGCTCATCTTCCACGCGACTGTTGGGTAGTGAGATGATTTTCCTCCAATTGATTTTTTCGCATCTAGGGGCCCAGACCATGTACGCCGACTCTGACAGGAGGACTGCCAGGAGGCCAGTGGTGGCTTGTTGGACATATAGTTAAGGTGGTTCTTGTGTCCGAGTTGCCTTTCGGGTGCCATTGGTTCTGGCTGTGAGTCCCGGTTCTGAACAAGATGTCGAAAGCGGTTATGGTCACTGTGACTTATCGCGTCAACTTCGATTCGTTTCTTTTTGCGTGCTATGCGTTACTTCATAGGAGCTGCTGTACCTTGGACCAGAGGGCTTTGTACTGTTCGTCGGTATTCAAGTTGTTGGGTTTGAGTTGCGGACAAAGTTGTTGTACCGTAAAGCCCGCCTTCTCCCACCGAGCAAGACACTGGCAACGCCTACTTTTGTGGCGCGCCATTTTTTTGACGCAGACTTGCTGGAGCCTCCGCAGGACCGACTCGGGAATTCCATACTCTTCACTGATCTAATTACGTCTAGAGGACCCGGATCTTGGAGCTTGGGTCCGAGTTTCCACTATACATACCTCAGTCGACGACGTCTCTGCCATGGCCGTTTCTAAAGATGAGGGTGTAATCATAATCGGTGCGGGCTGTTTCGGACTGTCCACGGCGTATCACCTCCTTCAGAGCGGTTACACGGACGTCACTGTTCTCGATCGATCAGTAAAGCTACCAGCCGCCGATGCCGCAAGTAACGACTTGAACAAAGGCGAGCCGGCGCGTCCTCTTGAGCTCATATCATGACGTTGACTGCATCACTCGGCCTGCGTTTTCTCAAGTCGTGCGCACGTCCTATCCCGACATGTTCTACACACAGCTTGCTCGGGATGCTATCCAGGAATGGAAAAAAACCGACGAGTGGGACGATGTCTATCGCGAGTAAATGCCACCGTCTCCTTGCCCCCCAGCCATCCACCGGCGATTGCATCTCCCGAGACACGCCTCGTCATTGACGCCTCGCTCGCAGATGCGGGATCCTCCTCCTCGGTTCTGCAGACGACGACGACGACAACTCGAATCCGTTCGCCTCCCAAGCGTTCGCCAACGACGTCGCGCTCGGCATCCGCACGACCCCGTTCAACTCCCCCGAGGCTTTCCGCACGGCCTTCCCGCTCGGCGTCCCGCTCGGCACCACGTTCGAGCACGCATCGGGCTACTTCAACCTGGACGCCGGCTGGGTCCCCGCGACTCGCGGCGTCACGAAGCTGATGACACGCGTGATCGCGCTGGGAGCCAAAGTCGTCGGCGGGACGGCAGTCACGGGGCTCGTGCGAGAGCCCGCCGCTGAGGACGAGGACGGCGGAATACTAAGGACGTCCGGCGTGCGCCTGGCCGACGGGTCTTGTATGCGCGCACGCTTGGTGGTGATCGCCACTGGGTCGTGGACCGCGTCCACGTTCCGCGAGCTGGAGCTTGGCGAGATGTGTCGTTCGATTGGGTAGGAAGGGTGTACGAGTTAGATCTGGTAGGGCGGGTGTGCTCATATTCGTCCCAAGCCAGAGTATCGCGCAAGTTCAGCTGAGCGAAGAAGAGGCGGCGCGCTACAGGCATTTGCCCATCGTGTTCGACTATCGCACCGGCTTCTACATATTTCCGGTGCGTTCTCGCGGCCGGCCAGTTACAGGCTGCAAACGCTAAGCAAAAGCGATCTCTTTTCTGTTCTCACACCTTGATTACAGCCTACGGACAATAACATCGTTAAGATGGCCTTCCACGATTCCGGCGTGGTGCATTACGCACCTGGGGACACGGACAAGCCTGTGTCGACACCCCGCACGGTCTCCTCTCATGGTGACGACGGCCTTCGAGTACCGCAATCATACTTAAAGCGGCTCCGCAGCGCGCTGCGCTACGTCTATCCCGAACTCGCAGAGAAGCCTTTCGCTGCCACTCGGCTATGCTGGTAAGTCATCACTTTCAGAGCCCCTCTCGTTCTCGACCTCTCATATGGTCTCATGTCGTACCTTTTTTCAGGTATACCGATTCTCCTGATGGCAATTGGGTGATAGGATATTACCCGTCCGATTCTGGCCTACTTTTGGCGACATCAGGAAGCGGCCATGCCTACAAGGTGAACACGGTGTCGTACATTTCTTTAATATGTTCTCGTAACATGCATCATCGCAGTTTTTACCAGTAATCGGGCGTATCGTCGTCGACGCCATCGAAGGAACATTGGATCCTGCAATAGTGCAGAAGTTGGCGGTACGCCGCAGCTACGACGCACCTGCAGATATCGTGGACAGACAAGATGAGTCCATGCAGCCAGTAAATCTTGCTACCGAGACGCTCTCTGTGCCCGAAGACCTCCTTCCTTAAATTGATGTTAACGTGCACGAGAGCAAGGGTTCAAAAGGAATGAATTTGTTTAAAAGTGTAATCATACAATAAATCTTGCGCAAGCAAGTAAGGATATCATACACACATCAATTGTGTTGAGTAGATGGAGCGCCAATGCTCCTTTTCTTGCATCAATATTTGTAGTAAACCAACCGTCCTTATCCGCGGACACCGATAAACTCGTGCCAGGACTTAACCTCAGAAGGAATCCGGCCCTCTACATACTTCCGTAGACCACCCTGAGGCATTTTTTTGGCGAGACTCTCGACAAAGAGTTGGGCCGTTCGTGGATTGTTCAGCAACGGTAGCCCAAAGTCAACGGCGTTCCTGGATGAAATTGCCCAAGTCAGCTTCCAAATACACAGACGACAGCAGCGCCACGGGCCGTTCAGACGCACCGTCGTGCGACATAATCCTCATCCGTCACCGACTGGCCACGACCACGCGCGAGGTTGATGACACACTGGATGTCAAACTCGTCAAACGTCTCGCGAAGCTTGCGCTTGTCCTTTGTCGGGAAGAGAATGCGTTTTGCCGAGACGAAGGGCAGGTGGTTGAGGAACTCTTCCACCACCTGCGAGGAACAGTACAGTCGGAAGCCCAGATTAGACAACGTCGTCGCGATGGTACGCATTTCGGGTGTCCTGACGTCTCCACCTATCAGGACGCCAGACCTTTCGCGCGGGACCCTGAAGCCGGTCGTACTGAGTAGTGACGCCCAGTACGCCTCGTGTATGTCACGGCCAAACGATGCCACCTCGCCCGTGCTTGCCATCTCTGGAGAAGGACTAGCATGAGCCATTTAAAGCCACATAGCTCGATATAATAACCCACCGACTCCAAGGAAGGGGTCCGCTCCGCCCAACCGCGTCCACGAGAACTGTGCAACTTTGACAGACGTATAATCCCGTGCTTGGGCCATTAGATCAATTGGCTCTGGGACATTCACACCTGTGATAGCTGCCGCCGCCGTCTCGATGAAATTGTGGCCCAGAACTTTGCTCACGAAGGGGAAAGAGCGCGACGCGCGCAAATTGCACTCGATCACCTTGAGCTGTGCTTCCTCACCCTCCGCACCGGCCTTACGGATGATCTGCATATTGAATGGGCCGGAGATGTCAAAGCCCGTCGCCACTTTCTGCGCAATCTCCTTCAGGCGAGCCATGTCGGAATCAGGAAGTGAGAAAGGAGGAAGGACTAGTGTCGCATCACCCGAATGCACACCGGCATTCTCTACGTGCTCCGATACTGCGTGCACGAGGAGCCGCCCCTTGTGCGCAACCGCATCCACGTCGATCTCCTGAGCACTATCAATGAACTTGGTCACAACAACAGGGTGCAGGGGAGAGACTGATGCAGCAGCAGAGAGGTTGTACTCGAGCACCGACTCTTCATGAACAACGTTCATCGCGGCGCCAGAGAGAACGTAAGACGGACGAATGAGAACGGGGTATCTACGGTGATATTTTAAGAACCGAGGGATTCCGGGTCGGGTAAAGGGCTTCGAGAACGTACCCAACGCGTCCGGCGAAGGCCTTGGCAGCTTCAACGCTCGTCACTTCCGTCCATTCGGGTTGATCAACGCCGATTTTGTCGAGGACTGATGAGAACTTGTGGCGATCTTCTGCCATATCGATATTCTCTGGATCTGTCCCAAGAACCTTAACGCCACTCTCTTTAAGGCGCAACGCGATATTCTGAGGTAATTGACCTAGTAGCCTATCGTCGAAAGGCCACGCCTTTGTGAGGATTGTAGAACGCACCTCCGACACTGACAACAACGCCCTGTGCGCTCTCCAATTCGAAGATATCCATTACTCGTTCCCACCCGAGCTCCTCGAAGTAGAGCCTATCAGCTTCATCGAAGTCCGTCGAAACAGTCTCGGGGTTATAGTTAACCATAATAGTGCGTACGCCTTGCTCACGCAGACTCCTAGCGCACGTCACTGCGCACCAATCGAATTCGACACTACTGCCGATGCGGTAAACCCCGCTACCAAGTACCATCGTGCCATGTTCGTCAAATTCGACATCGTGTTCTGAGGCATTGTATGTCGTATAGAGATAGTTCGTATGAGCAGGGAATTCGGCAGCAAGTGTGTCAATACGCTTGACGAAAGGTATGATGTCAAGCGACTTGCGATGCGCCCGGACAACCGCCTCATTTGAGTTGACCAACGAGGCGATATGGACGTCTGCGAAACCCATTCGTTTAGCACGTGTCATGAGTTGCGCGTCGATAGCCTGTACACTGCCGGCAGCAGTCAAGGCACGATGCGTTTCAACAATATTCTCGAGCTTGTACAAGAACCACTACGGATTTGTTCAGAACAGTAGTTCGTCTAAGACCATGGAATAGCTCACCTTGTCAATCTTAGTGAGGTCGTGGATGCGATCGACTGTGTAGCCTTCGAGATACATCGCCTGCGCGATAGCAAACAATCTCATATCTGTGGGCTTTCGAAGCGCACTATCAAGCTTTTCCTTGTCCATCCTCTTGCCAAAAACTTCAAACCCAACCCAGCGCGGGTCGACCATGCGTACGGCCTTCATAAGACTCTCCTCAAAAGTGCGACCAATAGCCATGACTTCACCAACAGACTTCATCGACGAACCAACTTCGCGATTGACCTGAGACGAAAACTTGGCGAGGTCCCACTTTGGTATCTTTGTAACAATATAGTCAAGGGAAGGTTCGAAACACGCGGTCGTAGTCTTCGTGACGGCATTAGGAAGTTCAGGGAGAGTATAGCCAAGTGCGAGCTTTGCAGCCGTGTACGCGAGCGGATAACCGGTAGCCTTGGAAGCCAATGCACTAGAGCGACTCAAGCTGAGGAAAGGCATCAGAGAAAAGGTATCAGATAAGGGCGAATAGGGTACGAACCGCGCATTGACTTCAATTACACAATACTCCCGACTATTGGGATTCAAAGCATATTGGATGTTACACTCGCCGACAACGCCGAGGTGCCGAATAACCTGTCATATGCAATCAACGTGGGTGATGCTGGAGTTGCCTGGTATCGTACACTGAGGGCAGCGCTCCGCAACATATGATATTCATCGTCGGTCAATGTCTGTGAAGGTGCGACAACAATCGAATCTCCGGTATGCGTGCCAAGCGGGTCGAAGTTCTCCATGTTACAGCATATAATCGTGTTCTGAACAAGAAGAAACCTGGGACATTAGGGGGACACTGAGCTCGAATGAAACGAAACGATGTACACACATCAGCGCCGTCGCGGACCACTTCATACTCGACCTCCTTCCAGCCTTTCATACTTCGTTCGACGAGGACCTGTGGTGATAGAGAGAGGCCACGCGCAGCAAGATCACGCATTTCTTCAGGATTGTTCGCAAATCCAGAACCGAGACCTCCGAGAGTAAAAGCCGAGCGCATGATGACAGGATACCCAATTTTTTCTGCTGCGTCGAGGGCCGCATTGACGGAAGAGACTGCCGTGGACTGTGCTACCGGGATGTTGATCTCTGATGGCGGACGTGAGTGCGCAGAATCTGAAAGGGAACCAGACAATTACCCTTGAGAGCCTGGACGAATAGATCTCTGTCCTCGGATACTTCCAGGGTGCGTATGGGCGTACCGAGGACCTGAACACCCAACCTGTCCAACACGCCCATGCGGTCAAGCTCGATACCGACATTGAGAGCGCTCTGGCCGCCAAACGTAAGCAAAATACCGTCGGGCCGTTCTTTTTCGAGCACGTATGCAACGTAGTCGACGGAGATTGGCAGGAAGTACACCTCCGAAGCAAGCTGGTGACTTGTCTGCCACGTCGCAATATTCGGGTTGATCAGCACGGCATCGATGCCCTCCTCGCGTAGGGCCTTCATGGCCTGCGACCCAGAGTAATCGAACTCGCCAGCCTGGCCGATTGAGAGGCCGCCCGAGCCGACCATGACCACCTTGCGGACGTTGGCGCGCGGGAGCTTAGGAAGGACCTTGGCTGACAACCTGCGGGCCAGCTCGGAGGGAGAATTGAGGACGCGTTCTCCATCCTGGGGGACGAAATCACCGACGGAGGGCGCGGCGATCGCGCGAACTAACGGGGTTGGAGAGAGAAAGCGACGGTTCGATGTGAGATGGAACGATCGGACAGAGCGCTTTGTGAGGAAGCCAAGTGCGGCTCGCACCGCTGAGGATCGGACGGGACACAACGTCCGCATCGCGTTGTTGTTGTCGCGTTGAGAGAAAGATCAAGACTAAAATTATTTCCTCTAAATCCAATCCATCGCCATTGTCACGGTATTATCCCGAATTACGTCAATATCCAACGCCAGCGCCAGTGACTCGACTGCCTCGCGCCTCGCTCTCACTGCCCACTCAGCCAAACAATCCCACAACCACCCGCTGCAGCTGTCCATCTCGAATAGCCTACATTACATCAGTCAGATACTGTGATCGGGATAACAGTAGCCCTCTCTTACCTCATGTATCAGGGACACATTCTCCCCAATGGTCGCGGCCTCAATATCCAATCCATCTGGGAAACACTGGTGGTTTTCTAGGCCATGCATTCTAATCCCTAACGTTTTCCGTACAAACTCGTATAAAGGTCGTGTCTTTGCCAAGTGCATGATAGCAGGCGCCGGGCCTCGCCCACCAGTCAAATACGCCTCGCGCAGGGTTGTCAGTGAAGCTGTGGCCCGTTTGGCAACGCTGTTACTAAAAGAGGGCAGCCCAGAGAGTGCGAGGACGCCGGGACCTTGCGGTTGTGTGAAGTATTTTATAATCACGCTATCGCCTGACTCCGCGACCTTGACCATACGGTCCACTGCGTCTATCGTCGTTGTCGCATCCAGCGTTGTAAGCATGGCAGTAAACGTTTGCTTGAGCAGTGGCCCTTCTTCCGAAGGCGGGGTATAAGAACTAAAGTGATCTAGGAGTTCCTCGTGCACAATCTTGTGGAGCTCCTTTTCGAACTCTGCTTGCATCGTACGAATATCAAATGCTGTAACGATGCGGTCAGTGAGATTTCTAACATGTTCATGAGTGTTTACCTTGGCAGAGGAGGTAGAGGTATGTAGCTATTAGCATAGATAGAACTTCTAATGATGTGATTGTGGCGCGAGCGGAGATAAGTGCTAACGAGCTAGGTGCGCGACATCCAGTCAATATCTGACGCAGGATGATTAGTTCGACTCACTTGACAGCTTGGTTATGCATCTCCGCAGACTGAATATGCGTCGAAACAGGGTTTGCCAAGAAACCCAATTCGCTCGTGTACGCCGCGACTGCGATGTCTAGCCCCTTGGCATGGAAATCCAGTGATGGATCGCTCGATGCGAGTGATGGGGGAAGCCCTCGATTCATGGCTGGGTTCATTAATTCTGTCGCCTGAGAAAATAGCAGCTTTCCGATGTGATGCAAAGCAAGACGCGTCTTCTCCATTGCATTCGTCACTGCCATCGCTTGGAAGTTGCCTCCATGGTGTACCTTCCCAGCCTCGCCATCGAAGAGCGGGTTGTCCGTTGCTAAACAATGTTCATTGAATGATTCCAGAAAAGAAGGGGAAAAACAACTGAAACGCACTGGAATTACACTCGATCGTGACGGTGTTGAGTGCCGAGATGATATCCTCGATCTGGGGCCCGAGGAACTGGGGCGCCGTGCGGAGGGTATACCGATCCTGACGGAGTTCGCCTTGATCCTCCTTGATGGTCACATCTTTTTCGTGTCCACCTGCCAGCTTGCTCCCCTTCAAGAGGTCCCAGATGGTGCGCGCGGCCTCCACCTAAACAGGGTAACGATACCCAAAGTTACACCCGGCGCGCGAATATATCCAAGCTCCGCGAACGCACCTGTCCGGGATGAGGTCGTGCAACCTCATGGATAAACGGATCGTAGTTCGCGCGAACGCCGAGAAGCGCCTCCGTGACCATGGCAGTGCAGACCTGCCCGAGCAGCGCGAGATGCACGGCATCGTGGAGGGCGAGCGCCGCCACAGACGCGGAGAACGCAGTCCCGTTCATGATGCCGAGGTTCTCCTTCTGTAGCAGGGGCAACGGTTGTATATGATGCCGCGCGAGCGCTTCCTTGCTGGATACGACCGCACGTGCGCCTGTAACGCGCGGACCGTCGAACACCCTGATATTCCGGATACCAGCGACAGCCCCGGCGATATACGCAAGTGGGGTAAGATCTTGCGCGCGCAGAACAAGGACATCGTGAAGGAAGTGAGGGAAGAAAGAATAAGGGTTATGTGAGAGATTCTGCAGACGGGAGGGATGGAAAGGAAGGGCAACGACATACCACCGGACGCAGAGATGCTCCCACGCAGCGGGACGAACGGCGTGATGTCCTCGCGTAGCAGTTCGACCATCTTCTCGAGCAGTTCCCACCGCACGGCCGAGTGCCCGCGAACGAGCGAGTTGATGCGCACAAGGATCGCGCCGCGCACCCACGACTCGGGCATGCTTGTCGATGCGAGCGGATCCGACAACGGCAGGGCGGGCAGGGGACCCCGGGAGGACGCTACAGAGGGCAGCACGCCAGTGTGGTGGTGCTGCAGGAGGGCGTGTCCAAGGCCGATCGTATCATTCGTCCGCGTGTCCGCTGCAGACCGTCGGGGGCGGCGGCGGAGGCAGCAGTTCAGAGGGTAAGTTACGAGTGCGAACAGAGCAGATAAAGAAACAGGCGTGACGTGGCCATGGATAGAAAAGGAAAAGGATAAGTTTTCCGTGAGCGAGATTAGCGTGGCGCAAGTAAGCGAATAGAGTGCGACCGCCTACCACTCCCGCCGAGACCTGTGGTCACGCCGTACACGCTTTTGTTTGCTTGTATCTTGGCGATAAGAACGCTGCGCGATTTGACGATGCGCTCCCGTATGTCTGGCGCATCGCTCAGCGCAACGAGCGCCCCATAGCGGGCTACCCCAACGACGCCTGCCACTGTCAGTGATTGGCCGTCCAACACCACAGTCTCCCCATTCCTGCACGAAATGCGAATCGTGTCAGCTCACGGACTTCTTCCATGTAATGAATGTATTTCGTCGCCAGTCGCCATCCACGTACAAACGCACCTGTAATTCTGCAGTTCTTGATATTGCTCGATAAATCGCGAGAGGAGGCTGGAGGGCCCCGCATTCATTTGATGGTAGCCATTTGTGTTGGGCAACGTCTCAGATGTAGTGACTGTCATATGGAAGAGAGAAACAGAAACAGAAACAGAAACACAGACAAGTGCGAAATGCTCCTTTGTACGAGACTACCATCAAAACTCGTGATTATATTGGGGGCTAATATGATCACGCTTTGCACAGGTGCTGTATCGACTCTGAGCTCCTTCCGCGAGGAGATCAGAGATCCGCCCGAGGTGCATGCTGCCGATATTTCACCCAACAACCCCATTGACGTCCAACGAAGCTGAGTTTTTTGTTTCCGAAATTCCGTATTACAACCACGTTGGTGCTTCACATGTGGACATGTGGATAGCACCAGGCACCACTAATAAGGGCGCAACCTTAGTGTGTCATAGACATGCAACTGGTTGTCCAGTCGGGGTCGGGCGTTGTGTTGTGAAACCGGATCTCGACGACGGCTGCCGACGTACATACTGACCAAACTCGTGTGAGGCAAAAAGGTAAGGCTCCCCACATGCCCCAGCCTACGTCGTCAGAGTCTGCTTCCATCCATCTGTGCTTTGGGAAGCAAGCAAGTTCGAACCACACTTTAATCGTGCCTTGTGTAGGGATGATCGGAGCTAAAGATAAGATTAATCAGCCCAACTCTTTTGTAAGGTAATGACGAAATTACCAAGTTAGCCCACTCACATTCACACTCACAGCAAGCTTCGTGAAGCCACGTATCTCAGCTCCTGGGCAACGTTATATAAAATTAGCTGATCTTGCAGTGACCACGTTCTTGTGCTCCGCTTGTGCATATTGCAGGTTGGAGTGAATGCTTTTACATCACAAACTTTACAGTCGATTCCCCCGTATACATACGTGCCAACGCATTTCCTATCATAGTACATTCCATGCGTCGCGTGTAGCGCTCTTCGTCCACCGAGTTAGTAAAATGGGGAATTTCACCCATGCGCCCTCCTCCGCGAATGGCGCCCAGGGGACGGGTGGCGGACTAGACCTCGGTTGTAACAAAATTAAGGGGTGTACCAGTACTCTGTTCAGATCTGTACTTACAAGGTGTAGTTACATTATTTCTTTATTCTCTGCACGGAAAGAATCTTCGTGTGCTCAGTCGAAACTCACACGTGTTTGGATCGGCCCTATCTCCTATCAAGGACCTCTGGACCTGGAGTAATCAGGGCCCAACACCCAACATTTTTTTTTGGGTGGCGACGATGCGATTCGGACTGCTCCGTTCCGTTCCTAGTGGAGAAGGAGATGATGTCTGGCCTCTCTGGCCATGTCGTCGGAGTCGGAATAAGTGAGAAAACCAAATCGATGACGTCCCGAGTCCCGAGAACCTAACGTGTTTGCGCGTGTGTTGGAAAAAATAAAATAACAGTACACAATCGTAGCCGGTCGTCGCTTCCCGATCGCACGCGGACGGCACTTCGCATATGGAGTAGCTCAATCACACCGAAGGAGCGCACCAAATGGGCACAGAGGAGAGCTCGACACGACACGCCGAGACCGGAGCTTGGACAGCACTCGCAAATTACGTCTGCACGTTCCAGGTATCTCCGACGATGCATCATGCCCCTATAGAAGAGTGAACCTGGTTTGGCTTGGCTTGGCTTGTGAACTAGCCGGGAATGCGGGAATGAAATGGAAGGCAGGCGGCGATAACGATAACTTACTCTATGCCTGCATGCACACGGAATATTGGACTTGGACTATTCCACAGACAAACTAGTGAACTAGTGAACATAATACATATACATTTTCCAACCAATAGAAGAGGATTGTCGAGAACCGAGTCTATTTTCCACATGGTGTCCTCCATGGTCCATGAAAGATAATATACAGTAGAATTATGAAGTTATTGTAAGCCTCTAATAATGATGTAGGTGGAACAGATGGCACAATTATGGAGTTGAACGTGCGTGAATAAAAATTAATGGATAATCTACCAATGCAAAGACAATACAATGACTTCAAGCAAAAAGGCCCGCAACGACGGACTGTAACTTTCCATCACGAATAGCCTACACATAACACGTTATTATTCCAAAACCGAAGAAACCTCAATAAATGTCAACGTACCTCATGAATTAATGAGACATTTTGGCCGACAGTAACATCTTCGACACCCAGTCCGTTCACAAACATACTCTCGTTCTCGGAACCGTGCATGCGGATACCGAGGGTCTTACGGATATACTCGTAAATGGGCCGCGTCTTATTCAGATAGAGACTTGCGGGTGCAGGTCCACGGACGCCTGAGAGATACTCCTTTCGAAGCGAGACGAGGAGCGACGTCGCACGTGACGCAACCGCAGCGCGGAACGCAGGGATTGCAGAGAGCACGGTAGGATCGGCGGAGGGTCCGGTCGTGAAAAAGTCCACCAGGCTATGTACAGCGGCACCAGCTACCTGGATCATGCGTGGGTTGGCATCCATAGTCGTAGTAGAATCCAACGCCCGATACATGCTCTTGAGCACGTCCTGGAAGAGAGAGGAATCGCGCACAGCAGATCTTTCCCCAAAATAGGTGAAAAGTGCTTCCTCAACAATCGGGATCAACGCGCGGTTAAAATCTGCTTGGAGAGCACGGATATCGAATGCTTGACACAGAAGGTATAGATAGCTCGCAGTTAACATGGAAAGCACCTCAAGTGCATTGATTGTGGCGCGTGCAGAGATAAGGGCTAGGGAGCTAAATTCGAGACATTACAATGCAAATCAAGAAAAAGGAGTTCAGTGTGTCTTACTTGACAGCTTGATTGTGCATCTCCGCAGATTGAATATGTGTTGACACAGGGCTAGCAAGGTAACCCAATTCCCCGACATATGCCGCAACAGCGATGTCGATACCCTTACCATGGTAGTTGAGAGAGGGGTCACTCGCCGCAAGCGAAGGAGGAAGTCCACGATTCATAGCGGGGTTGACCAGTTCAGCTGCCTGAGCGAACAACAACTTGCCAATATGATGCATAGCGAGACGCGTTTTCTCCATTGCATTCGTGACGGCCATAGCTTGGAAATTCCCCCCATGATGAATTTCTCCCGTGTCTGCATCCACGAGCGGGTTATCAGTGGCTGAAAAGTGTAAACCTCCTGTCAGAAAGGGTTGGTGAATAGTTGTAGTCTAGACGTACTAGAATTACACTCGATAGTAATGGTTTTCAAAGCAGCGAGAATATCTTCAATTTGTGGGCCAAGGAATTGAGGAGCAGTTCGGAGGGGATAACGATCCTGGCGGAGTTCTCCCTGATCTTGATCAATAGTCACCTCCTTCTCATCACCAATCACAAACTGGCTGTCTTCGAGCAGATCCCAGATGGTGTGTGCGGCTTCGATCTGTGAAAGTCCCTCATAAGATAATGTTATAAGTTTATTGCTTTGAAGGCGCACCTGTCCCGGATGAGGACGTGCGATATCATGGATGAAGGGCGCATAATTTCCACGGACGCCAAGTAATGCTTCTGTTCCCATCGCAGTGCAAATTTGTGCCAATAGCGCCAGGTGAACGGCTTCATTGAGTGCCAAACTAGCAACGGACGCTGAGAACGCCGTGCCATTAAGAATTCCCAGATGTTCTTTAGCTCCGAGTTCAATGGGTTCTATGTTGTGTTTGGTTAGCGCTTCGCGTGATGAAACGATGCGGCGAGCGCCAAACGTAGTTGGCCCGTCGAAAACTCTGATTGCCGGGTTTCCAATAAGAGTACCCGCTACATAAGATAATGGTGATAGATCTGTGCGTCATTTCGGGTCATCACCATGTCTCGACTGAGAGACAAATTTTTCTGCATACCTCCAGAGGCAGAGATGCTACCGCGAAGAGGTACCAAGGGAGTGATATTGGAACGGAGGAGAGCTACCATCTTCTCTATGAGCTCCCATCTGACGCCGGAGTGACCACGAATCAATGAATTGATGCGAACTAGTATCGCGCCCCGAACCCAAGATTCTGGCATGCTCGTGGATGCTACAGGATCCAGGAGGGGAAGAGAAGGGAGTACATTTGTGGATGAGGGCAAGATACCCGAGTGCTGGTGTTGTAATAACGCCATTCCCAGGGCTAATGTGTTGGCAGTCCGAGTATCAGCTACAAACGGAGTGACGGTGAGATATTACAACCTTGGGACGCATCATTACAATATCACAGAAGCGACTCACCACTACCACCAAAACCAGTACTTACTCCATAAACACTCTTGGCGGTCTCGACCTTTTCCATTATGACACTGCGAGACTTGGATATACGGGTCTTAATCTCGGTTGAACTGTTCAGCACAACTTGGGCGTTGTGTCTAGCAGCGGCGACAAGGGCTGGGATTGATAGGTTGTAGCCATCAATAATGATAGGTTTTCCATGCCTGAAAATGGTCATAAGATTGACACAACAGTGCACAAGACTATGGCAATTTACTTGTAGGCCTCGAGCTCATGAAATTGAGCAATGAATTTGGACAGCAAGTCCGTGGAGCTAGGACGGACGGCGGCATGCACAGCCTGAGGAGTGGGCCCATTGTTCAAGTAGGCAGAAGGATTCTTGACATTGGAGGAGGGGGTGACAACGGGGGAGGCTCTGTGGACGCCGTTCACGCGAGGCTCAGTAGAAAGAATGGTCATTCTGAGCTGAAGTTACAGATAGGGGCGGAAGCAAGTGGGGGGTGAATGGAGATTGACGAATGTGCATGTGGGAGTTATATAGAGCAGAACCAGAACATGTAAGCGTGGAACGGCAGTGGACGGGGCGGCAGTGTTGTGTGGTTGTGGATGGAAAGGAAAAAACTAAAATAAAAATCGAGTGCATGTGCATGCTTAGCGTTAGCGTCCAAAAAATAAACGCCCTGGAATTGATGTGATGAACTTACCTCGATTTCGATTAATTCCATGGCCAGTTTTCGCCCCATCGGTGCGAGTCAGATCCGTCCGGCGGTCAGACTGCACTGCAGCTATCTCAGAAAAGATCCGGCCGTGCCAGAGTCTCTATGTTCTGGTTCTAGTGTTGTGGCTCTCCTTACTCGCATCATCTAGATCTCCTCTTTCCGCACGGGGCTTATATAATCTGTCACACATGAAACCGTCTGCTGACTTAATCGATCCCAATTCGGCGTTATCCGCCTACCTCATATAGAAATTAACCTCGACTTATCATGGACTTTCTCGCCAGTAACTACAAACCACATTTAACTACCTCCCCTCCAACACACTGCGGAGGTCACAACCCCACGCGTAAAAATGCTATGCAACTGCCGGTTTGCATGCGCCGATGTTTCAATAATAGTCGTGCATTCAGCTAACCCTTTGCAACAAGCAAACGTGCCCGACGTCGACCGCACAGCGCCACAAACACTGCTTATTTTAGCGGCCTGTTTTGCCGCGTCTCACCTACGCGCGCCTCGGTGCCACTCCCAACATTTCAAGTGGACAGCCCTTCGAAACACCTTGGCTCGGAAACATTCAGGGATTTCCTGACGCTCATCCTCCGGCTACCTTCTCCAATGCTCCCTCATGTGAATATCGAGTAGCAGTCTAACATGAAGACGACGACTTTGTGCCATCTTCCCAGCAAGGTGGCGTGCTGCATGTAAGTTGGTATCTAGCTACTTATGGTATTAAAATGGGTATTTTGAACAGTTCCGGGTGCAGTATGAAAATCGAGTTTGCCGGGATCCGCGGCGACTATAAAACACCTGAAGAAGTTGCCTGAGACCTGAGACTTGTCGGGCTTTTGAGTCGCTTGACTTGCTTCTATGTCACTGGGTAGTTCGAACCTGTCATGTTAGACATGCTTTCCTTTTGGGTTGGATCCCAAAGTGCGGGAATGTCAACACGTCAAGCTGCGAGTTCATTTGACAACATACAAAGAAACTCGCTCGAAATGCCATCGGAAGCGAAACTCGTCCCATGCAGTAATCACCTTGGGCATGAATAAATTTGCCTATTCAATTTCTCTACCAGAATCCTGTCGTACGGCGGATCATGAGAAGCTAAATTGGCGTGTTCCTCTGATCCCAAGCTGTCCACGTGGCAGATTGCTGGTTCGATACGGTCTTCCGTAGTTCGCCTATGGATCTAGGAAATACATGAAATAATCACATATACTGTATTACTACGCTTATATGGGTTACTCACGCGAGACAAGCTTTGGCGTTTCACATACTCGTTTCGCTGGAGAAGCAAGCAGGTGGAGGATCAATACAGTACACTTATACAGTATGGTCGCTGTATCACGCATCATGCGGAGATGCTGATCCTCGCTCGATATCGATGCCATGGCCAGTTCTACGTATACATTACGCGATACTTAACTGGGCACTCGGTTGCTGATCACATAATTCCGCTGTTCATTCGTTCGTATCATTGATTAATATAAATGATACTTAAACCGTTTTGTCCAACTACAGAATATGCCAATGGAAGGCAGAAGGCAGACTTACCGGTAACGGATGATGTCTCTCATCTCTCATGATCATAGGAACGTATATTGACGTCTTGATAATGCCACGTGATTGAATATCTTGTGAAAACTAAACTATGCTCACTGCAGATGGTTACTGGTTACAAACAAACGCTTGGAGGAGCTTCTTTAATTTGCGCCGAACCGGAACTCGAGCTCGACATAAGAGTGGCGTCATCTGGGCCTGATACTAGTACAACCCGATCTTTGTAATCCCCCCAACTCGAGTTCAAATTCGGATCTGGTCTTAGAGACGGCATGCGCATTGGCCGTAAGCAAAGGGTAGTACTTTTTAGGGATTCGGGCGCGCGATAAGGCCTGGAATATTAATACGAGAAGACCATAATCGGGGATGCGTAGTGTGTTCGGACGGATCTTGCACCTCATTCGGCATTATACTCATTCAAGCAAATGGGAAATATACTTCATTATCACTTGGGTAGCCATTGGCGTACGCACTCGTAGCACTCTATCAGGTAGCATGAGATATATCAGTCACGCTAAGAGCGAAAGGTGCCTTCCTGATTCCTGACGTCGTCTCAAGTCGAAGATACATTCTATCACGGCATTTGACGCTCAGCTGATTGACCGTATCCTGGAAGTGGAGCATGCGTAACCGCATCACGGCTATCGAGTAACACATGATAACAAAACATCCCATCGACCACACGGAGACCATGGAGTTAGTTAGCATCAGTCGAACCGCAGGATTGGCGGCCTCTTAATTACCAAGCCCCAACCCCAACTATAGTGAAGTTGAAAGGCTTCCAGCTCCCACTCACACCCAGGATATTATAGAGATTTGATAACCGCTCGTATCTGAAGAGTCGAGTGTGTTCGGCCTGATGAGTATAATGAATCGCGATATTAGTCCCATCTACGTGATCCTCGGTAGATGGACTCAGACGTGTAGGGGACGCTTAGCGAGAAGTCCGTAATAGCACAGCGTCCACAGAATAACGAGTGATGGAATTTTAATTTTTTTTCCGACGAGACAGGGAATCGAGAACGGAATAATAATCGAAGCACTGAGACAGGCCCGCCTCAGAGATTTGTTTGATGACGTGAAGGAAGATAGTCGCTTCTATCACGTCGGCGCTGATGGCAGAATAGCCCATATCAACAGTACATGGGTTGCATGACTCAGAAACCCTCCAGCTGCGGTGATTGAGTGGGAACAAGTGGAACGATAGGTGAGCGTCGAGTCATCTCCTACAAGAGTGGCCTACATCGATCAGTCCTATGCTGGTGCACCTTGATCTGGCAATCGTTCGATGGCGTATCGCCGCCGGACAATATACATCAGGGGCACCCCTGGGATCTTGCGTATCCGCCGGCGGAGTTCGCGATCGCAGGTAGCGACGATAAAACAACGACTGGCAGTTACCCGCTGTACCAGACAATCATCGGCGTATGTCCCTGTGTGAGAGCAGCGAAGGCGCTCGAAGCGGGTATCACGGGCCACACTGAATGAGATAAGCACAGCGCGAAGCGAGGAGTGTATAGTTGTACGCACCGCAAAGCTAGACGATAGCGCTGTCCGAGCTTTTCAAGTTCGGCAATTACACAATCCGTTACACAAGGAATACCTATACGACAAGGGTGAGGAGAGGACGAGCAAATGGAACAACTGAAACACCCACATTTAGCATACAAGCAGTCCATCATACCACTAACGAGCTCAAGTTTATTTTGAAGGCTGAAGTTAATAAAATTGGTGTCGATAAGAACTCGGTAGGGTGGGACAAGGGCTGTGTTGTGGGTGAAGAAAAGTGACGAGGCGACAGGAGCTCTGAGCAGAAATGAGGGTAGATCGAGAACTATTAAACAGATAACACGCACACCCGACGGACAGCCTTTTCCTTTTCTGCCTCTTCCTTCTTTTTCTGCTTCAGTTGGTTCTCCTTACTATTAATATGCGCAAAATTAGCTACACACACTATGATGTGTATGACCGCAAAACACACAGCCGGATATCATTGGGGTTCAACATGCGCTTGACAGCAGCAAATTTTCTGGTTTTCTTTGCTTTGCCCTTGATAAAAAAAAGGTGAGGTGAAATTTCTCTTTGTAATCTCAAAGGCGACGCACCATAGCCGCAGCAGGTTTATGGTGTCGGTCGGCGTCCGTCTGATCAGGAAATGGGCATGTCACGTCACACGACGCGTTTCCACGTGATGTGTGACACCGGCAAGCCACATCTCTCATCTCGTGCTCGCTCAAGTCTTTGACCTCGACATCGCTTATCCTTCCGACCTGACTTGATCTGTCTCACCGCCAATCCGCTAGTTCTCGCTATGGGGGAAAGTTTTAATGTCTCTTCTCATTCATCGTCTCTTCATTCTACCCCTAAAACAAATGTTACCTCAACGCGCACGTCTCTCCGGCCACCTATCTTCAATCCCTACGACAGATTCACTCAGTCCGAGTTTGACTCCTGGATTGGAGACATAACTGGCGCTCTGAGGCGCGCTCTTTATCACGATGCGGACCCTGTTGTTGACTCTCCTTCTCGTCACAACAATCGTTGGAAAACGATTCCAGACGAAAGCAATCGCACCTTTACCGCCGATAGACGTGGTCATTCACCTGCATCCACCAAGGGTTATGACGAAGAGAGCATCTTTGAAGACTCTTTTGCTCAAATAGCGTCGCGAAAAGCTAAAGGAAAAGCTCGCGATCCTCGCGAGGGTCCTGGACTTGGCCTCAAGGATCAACCTATAGAACTGCTATCTGACTCTGAAGAAGAAGAGGTTGTCGACAGCCTTAGGAGAGACGCAGCGTATTCGGAAAACTCCGATGAAAATTCGGAGGGCAGCTGTTGTGAGAGTGACTACGCTGATTCAGACCCAGCGGAAGCGGGAGAGGCGAGCCCTGGACGGCCAGGAACAAGCACGAAACATATCGTGTCCTTACCACGTGAAGACACTGGCAGTGAACAAGGGGGTACTGAATACTCCGATGCTGAGGCACGCGACACTTCTGGTGAAGACGATCTGCAGTTCCCGGACCGGGTGACCACATTCCGTAAGGACAGCAGAAACGGAGACGAAGATTCCATAATGCGGAAGGGGAGAGAAAGTACCGACGATAGTATGTTTTCGACTTCTCTTTCCTCACTTCGACCAGACCTATATGTCGGCTATGATTACATAGAATTTCCCATCCCAAACCAACGTGCGGCCTCATTCGACTTGGAACTAACCGACCCATGGGATGGACCACGTACGTTTGCTGAAGATTACTATTCCGGGGGCGACCGGCTGGCCCCGGGCCTCACACCTAATCACCTCACGCCCGTGGCTCGTAGTCCAGTTTCTGCCCTTGTACCGGAATTACCATCAACTGCAGCGCACGCAGATGTTGATGAAGACGGTGTTTCTGTTTCTTCAAGCGTTTTGTGCACATCCCTTTCACCTAGATTACGTGATACGGTGGGGGATGACACGATGCAATCACTACAGCACAGGTCCATGATAGTAGACTCAGTCAACGACGAACGCCGTATCAATGAGCTGCCTGGTCCGTTTATCATTCTTCCTTCCTTGTCATTGTCTGAAAATCTCAAAGATGTTACTGTGCATGCTGTCGAGGACACACAGTGTGGAGTTGTGTGGAGCGCCGATGATGCACGAGTCATCGAAGCAAAACGAATCAGTAAAGAAGACCAAACGAACCACCTAGCGAGATTTGACTCGAAAGCCGGGGGTCGAAATCCCGACCACAGGCATAGCATAATTTGGGTCCCACCATCTGATGAAGAGCGCACTGATGTTGATTGCGAAGAGGACGACGGAAAATTCATAGATGTCCTACCCCTTGGGACCAGCGATCTTGATATCAGTGATGATTGGAGTGCCACCGAAAGGCACAGGGCTATTAATAACATATCCGAAGAGGAGGATGAGCTCCAAGAGACTTTGTCTAGTCAACCTAGTGATGTCACAAACGCCGCAATTTTAGGACTTGCCCACTTCTCCGAACCTGTGAATCCTAGTCGTCTCAATGGTGTGTAATCCCGCTCGATACGCAACTGTGCTGAGGCTGGGCCCACTCATAATTCTTCACTCTCTAGACCCTGAAGCTGCTCTAGCAGATCCACCAAGCGCCATGCTAGCATCGACCTTTCAACTAACAGATGCTGATAGCTTCGGGGACCTACCCGTCTCTTCGCCACCATCTGAAACGCCTTCACCAGTGGCTGGTGGACGTACTGCATACGGACTTCAACAACATTCAATAGAGCAGCTGTTTGCTGTCCTCGAGAGACAAGCTCTTGAAGGACGAATCGAAACAACATCAAGGCCATCCGTGTCGCACGCTGGACAATCTGCAGCTGAATCGACAAACGTTTGGGCGTCTCAGGAATTGGAAAACATTTTGCTGGGGGACATATCTGTTGACGATTATGTGCCAGGCGTTTCAGAGTCGGCACAAAGCGAGGATATAAATTCTCATGTGGCGGCTTTCCCCACCCAACGCTTGGAATATACTGTAGAAGAGAGCAAGTTCGAAACAGACGCTCTTCTTCCAAATGATGATTTCGGTGACGCACTTTCAATCCCTCCTCCGGATTTGGCCGAACTGGTAGAAACGATTCAACAGTATGAAGTGGAGGAGCCAAAAACTGATGGGTGTTTGACAGAAGTACGTGCCGTTCAATGTGTTCGCGCGTTTTAGCGGCGCTGATGTTGTATAGGAACCGGAGATTACGATCCAAACGTCTAGCGATGGGGGTTGCCCCGCCTCTGGATCTGCTGCTGCATCTGAATGCATTGCGCCCATCATCTTGGAACAGCCCGCGGACTCTGTACCCCCGACGGAACAATCTCACCCCTCTGGAGCGACAGCCAGAGACCCTTCTCCAGCAGGTCTTTCCACCACAGTCCCTACCATCCCTGCCCCTATTGTTGCAGATCCTTCGGTCCCTGACCCCGTTCCGGGAGACTCATCGCCAGCTTCACCCGTTATTGATTCACCCGATGCGCCAAGCCTTTCAACCATCCCCCTCTCCTTCCAAAAACAGTATGGACTCTATGCCCCTCAGCTGAGCTCAGGGACCAGCGGGTTATTTACTCCAGCACGAAGGAGTGACGGTGGTACACCCGTCCCATTAGAGGATGAGTGCGCCGAGGTCCTGACGACCAAACAAGGTGATGCAGAAACAAGCCCCCATGCCTCAACCCCGCCCCAGGTTCACGCCGAGCCTTCATCCATCGAGTGTTCAATTGTGGACGAGCAACATGGCGACAGCGCCGGAAGTGGGGATGTCACCAAGTTGGACAATCTTATCGAACCATTGAAGCCAGTTTCTATTAGTGAACAGCACATAGGAATTGAGGTTGTCGAGATAGATGCTCAGAATGTTGCAAGTAACGCTACTCAAGCCAGCGGTGTTATCTCGACATCCCTTGAAAGACCAGCGACACAGGACCCATCTCTACAGTATAAGGTGGATATCCCCGGTGTTGAACGCCCTTCAGGCTCCCCGAACGTTGTCGAGGATGACGAGGACGCTGATGGAGAGGTCGACCCTGACTACTCCCCGGTCGATGAAGATGTTAAGAAAACTGATTTAAGCAATGGGCATCAATACGTAGTTGAGGAAGGCGGAGTTTCTAGCGAAGTGGACAACGACGCCTCCGGCTTTGTGGAAGTCGCCCATGAGCCAAAGACTCTTCCGACGATGTGAGCTAGATCGTTGTTTTACAGCCAACTTTCGGTGTTGATTTACGTATCTCTCACCTAGATTTGATGTTGCGTTAGTTCGAGAGGACGACCTCAAAGTTGCCCGGGAGATATCTTTGGGTCTGCCTGTTGATAACTCGACTACATTATGTGACCACTCGACAGATGGAAGCATCAACGACCAGGATAACGGTGAACTCATCATACCCGCCCAATCTGAAGAGAAGGCCAGGAATGGAGATGAACATGTAAACCCAGCGCTCAAACGCAAACGGAAGGATCCAAAACCAGGATCTTCTCGTACGACTCGACCTAAAAGGGGTGTTGGCGCAAAGCGAGGAGTGACGGGCCGTGGCTCGTCCTCCCGGAAAAAGATCGCAACGTCCGAGAAGGCCCAGGCGGAGCAAGACGATGCGGGCGTCGATAGGGATTCTATTGATGATAATGCCAGCGAGATTGCCTCCGTGAGTTCAGGTGCAAGCGTTGTATACCACCTACTTCGCACGAGGTCTCGTGCAGGGTCCGTAGCTTCGTCGGCATCAGGAGATGTGGCATCATGGACGTCTCCGTCATCGGGTTCCACTAGATTGATACCTCTCGTTCACGCACATGGTTCCCTACTCCACCATCATGGCCTTCATACACCTGCACCACTCCTTTCACCTCCTCTCTCTACTGGCCCGCCTCGGGAGCCAGAGTTAGAGCAAGCAAAGGCGAAATCTCCTACGCCCACATCTGAACCTCCATCTCCGTCTTTGAGGCGTGCCCCAAGCTTAAATTCTCCTGCGACACGCTCAAATTGCCGTTTCCACAAGATAAGCCTGCCTCGGGGAGACAACGAAGTGCGAGCATCGTTCGTGGTTCCCGGTTGCGCTCTCGGTGACGGTAATCTCATGAAACGCGAAGACATTAAAGATGAGGGTTTCTCAACGCATGAGGACCACAAGCGTATGCTTCCTAATGTCGAGACGCTCGACTTGAGTCCATATCTTGTTGGTGTCCTGCGGCAGCTAGTAGGTGTTGACCTACTACGCGAACAGCAAGAAATCTTCTACTTGCCAAGCGAAGAAGAAAAGCCCAGGAGGCGCCGCCACAGAGGCGCTGTGGAAAAGCTCCGCCAGTTTCGACGTCAGTCTCTATCGAGTAACGGTCCCCTGGCTAGGGAACACTCTCCTCAGCCATCTGAGACTTTGCAGACCCATGCAACACCGCCCCGGTCCTTCTCGGGATCCATCGTGAGCTCTTCAACCCGGGGGGAAGGCGTCATTCATGGTGAGGATAGCGCCCTGAGCGACCTCGAGAGCGACGACAACCGAGAAAAAGAGCCCCCAGTGAAACGCCACAAAGCCTCCACCGTAGACGTGGGGTCTCCCCTCGCAGGTACCTTGGCTGACGGAGAGTTGAGTGCCTCTGCTCAACTGGACCACATTGCTTTAGAAGGAAAGGAACCGGCAATTAGTTGCCGACCTCCTGCCACGCGGAGGAGCAAGCGCAAGAATCTCAGTTTCGACGCCGCGGCATATAAGCCCAGCGAAGACGACGTTCAGGGCGAGGAGGCAGAAGAGACACAAACAAAGCGAAATAACACACGTAAGATAACGAAACGCAGCCGCACGATGGAGGGAAGCACTGCAAACCCGCCTAGACCAAAAAAGGCGCGATTGAGTAGGAGTGTTACTGTCGCTGGCGCGAATGTGGTGGACTCATAGGACATTGCTTACTATTTATTGTACACGTTAATGATGCTTATGCTGGTTCTTCTCGAGGCTTGCGCATCTGTAATTTTTTATACATACCATATAACATTACCATCAAGGTGTCTATCCATATTCTGAGCTTTTCCAACCACTTTAACGCCCGAGCCACCGTCATGATCTGCGCCAAACAAAGCCACATTATATTTTGGCAGGTACAATACAGCGGCCAACAAATTCCGGGTCGAAGGATGCGGATGAAAGGAGTGATGCGGTGATCGTGCATTCGGGCACCCATCGCCTGGCGAGAAACGCTCGCCATTTATTTTCCTCCGGCAGATCGAGGCCTATGTAACTCATCAGTTATCATTCCGACCGGAGGGCTGTGTTGGGTGGAAAGTGGAACACGCTTGGAAAGTATGTCGTCACCCAAAGCCGGGCGAGGCAAACCCAAACTGTTTAATCGTACAACAATTAAGTGTTTCGGGTACGTTGGCGGCGGTGGGGCGTCAGAAAGCAGCTGTAAACTGGGCACCCGCCATGGAAAGGCTGCGATGATGAAACGGACCGCACGATATGCTATGTCGGAGGACGGCGATATTTGTCCTTCACCGACCGGCTCACCGTTCAACAGACGAGTACCACTCGAGTCGTGCGCCCTGGCATCTTCTGAGAGAGACAGGAAGCTAAATTTAACTCAAGTACAGCGCTCGTATTTCTACCGCTGGAATGAGTTTTAAGTTTTAACAGGCGCACGGAAGTATTATTAGTATTGGTAACCAGTATTAGTATAGGAGACGTGACCGTGATCGGAAAAAAGACGTTCATCATGTTTATGATCTTTCACTTCAACGGCGTTGTGACGTTTGACGCTTGACGCAACGACATCGATATCGTGATCTTGGCGGAGCGCAGCATCACACTGGGTATCGCCAGATGCTCTCCGTTCAACGAGATTGTAATTTAGCTCAAGTCAATGACGCCGACGCCGGGCAATGGGCAATGCCATGGATGGTAAGGATTGGGAAAGAGGCGGACGCTAATCTCTATTTGCCAGGATCTATTGCCAGCTTCAATCGATTTCCCTGTTTTTTTAGGGGGGCGACCAACAGTTTTATTTGATGTGCCAATTGGGGGATGTGGCACTAAGACGGATGAAAATTGCATCTGTGCACATCTGTGTCGGTGTCGGCGATAGGGTGGAAGGGTGGAAGGTATCATGATACCTGCTAAAAAAAATCTCAGTACGTAGTCAGGGTGCTGCTCAGGTGCCTTGAAACCCTGCTCTTGGGCATCAGAAATTCAATGACATGATGAACTGAAACCACCGGCCCCAAAAAGGCTCAAAAAAGCGCCAAAATTTCTCGACAGATTTCAGGTCCCCTGTGGTGGCTGTGGCTGACACGCGGTTGAGGCGTGTCGGTAGTGGACAAAGAGGTGTTCATGTGTTCCTTAATCTGGGTGCTAGACGCCACCTTGATGCCGTTCATCTACACGTTCAAGTGTCTGTGCAACACGCATTAGGACCACGCTCTGGCCTTGCTGTGGGACGCTTTGATCTGCACAAGATGATTAGCTGCCACTGCCAGTATTGGTTGGAGGTGCAACCCCAAACGGTTCCCTGCGTGGCAGGAGCGTGCCCGGCGGCACCGCAACACGACGACTCCACAAGGAGATGGTGACCTTCGTAGTCCTGGTAATAAGTATGCAGTCGGCCTCAGCTTAATATCCGATTTCGAACCCAGGTTCGTAGCCTCTTTGCCGTTTGTTATAAGCCAGGTTTACATGTGTCTGGCCTCCAAGTGTGTCGTAAAGTCTTGCCGTCGTCTTGTTGTGCACGGACAATGGACGCCACACCGTCAACTCAGATGTCTTGGATTTTTCCTGGGGCTCCGACCGTTGCTATAACACTTCCTGGATGGGTGAGTTGCTTCCCAGCTATGGTGGGTTCGATAAGTCTGATTATTCCCGTGTCCTTCACCCAGTCTTTGCGCGAATCTATGGCAAGGGCATTCTCGTTCTATCGTACTTCGTCTGTCGGCGTATCCCTGCCAGATCTTTGCGATGAATCCGAGGAAGGAGACGCGTATCCGAGTCATCCCAAATCCGGGATCCCTGATCAATTCATTGCTCTCTCCGGTCCCTCAAGTTCAAAATCAGACAAACGGGCCTCGCTGCATGCCGTGATATCTCTGCATCCGGGAAAGGCAGACAGACAGGACCAGCTTATCAAGAGAAAGCCTTCGCGCTGGATTCAGTTTCAACTATGGTTCAATACTTATAGGTGGGTGCGCTCGGCCTACTATCGAGAATACTCGATGCCGACATTCACCAACAGGAAGCTTTTCACTTTTATCGTCCTGCTGAATATTATTGGCTTGAGTTTTGCAATTATGGATGAATGGACTTATTCCCGGAGGTACACGGCGGCACTGGTCTTGGGCCACCTCCTTACAGCTGTCCTCGTACGCAATGAGCTATTCGGTCGATTTCTGTATTTGCTAGTGAATAAGTTATTTGCAAAGGTGCGCTGGGCTCTCTGCATCCACTCGGACGTTTCTCACATTATGACGACTCAGTGGCCTCCCCTATGGTTTCGTCTCGGTTGTACTTCTACCCTCCAACACCTGGGCGGCATCCATTCGGGTTGCGCCGTATCTGGCTTTGCGTGGCTCATCTTCCATATAACTTTAATGTTTATCGATCACGAGAGCAATCCAGGTGCGATGCTTTTCGCTGGGACTGTGACGGGTCTTGCTCTGGCAATATGCATTGCAAGCGCGCTTCCCTGGGTCCGCAATACACATCACAAGTATGTCCGCAGCTTTGCATCCTTGTATATTTGAAAACTAACCAGTAGGTAGCGTCTTTGAGCGACACCACAGGTTCCTCGGATGGCTTGGGCTTGTATTTAGTGAGTTGCGGACGCTCCTGATTGGGTTTTACATGCCGATACGCTGTCTTAGCATGGATTTTCTTGATACTAAGCGACAGTTACGACTCCGCTACTCGTACTTGGAAATCAGTCTCCTCCATCATTCTGCACAAGCAGGAGTTCTGGTTTTGCCTAGGAATGACCGTTTTGTAAAAAAATAATACGTGGCTGTCTCTGAATGCCGCGGCTAATTGTTTTTGCGTACAGTATTCTCGCTCCCTGGTTGACCGTTCGCAAGGTGAGGGTGGACGTCGAAGTAGTCAGTACGCTTTACTTTTGCTCGCCCTCGCGTCGTCGCTTCACGCACCTGTAGCCCTCGTCAAAGGTAGCAATTATCCGGTTCGAGAGAGGAATGCAACAAGGGCTCCTCGCCAGAATTTCACGATCTCCCATGATGGAGTACCATGCATTCGGCACAGTATCGTATGTTTCGTTTTATTCACAAACCTGTGGTATGTTTGGCATTCACCCACTTATTCAGAGAAGGGCGGCAAGCAACGTTCCACTATCTTATTTGTGGTGTGCAAGGCGATTTCACTCAAGAGCTCGTCTCAAATCCGCCAACCCATCTATGGACGCGGCAGCTGAAGGTGCGTCGTCGCAGGAGGCATCGCTACCACCCCTGCTCAGATCGCAAAATGCAGTTTGTCGGGGTGTCGAATACGTCCACGCTGTACCGTAGGGGTATCCGTGTATGTACTGGAACAGGAATCGGTGCTGCATTGTCTACGTGTCTCCAGGTGGGTCAGCGAATTGCAGCTCATGGTCGTGTGACGCTACCTCAGACTGTGTACCCCCCCTTCTTACAGAGCTCCGACTGGTAAGACATTGGTTCTCCGCACTCATGCACACATATCTGATACGGTCTTCACGCGGTTTCATAGGTACTTAATCTGGATAGGCTCTGAGCAGGAGAAAACATTTGGCCCCACCATCTCAGGGCTCATCCATCGCCACATAGGGCCTGAACGTATGACCCTTTGGGATTCTAAAAAACGAGGTATGTGACTTGGAGGTGTTTGGCAATGTTCTGGGACTCAGCATGCGCCACTGCTATAGGTGGACGGCCCGATATGATGAAGATTGTGAAAGAGGTGTATGCGTCGTGGGGGGCCGAGGTGATACTTATCACGTCAAATCGGCGGGGTAATCAAGAGATAATGGAGGGATGCATGCAAGCGGGAATTCCTGCCTTTGTAAGTTTCCCTCGGATTTGCCAGGCAGATCACTGACTCGTATTACTGTGATTATAGGGAACGTTATGGGACTTCTAATACGTATTCTTATTTTATTCGATTAAAAAATATTTTCCGGTCCCGGGAAATTATATCCATGTCCATTTATATACCATTCGAATTCGATTCACATATATCTAGAGAGCGCGGCTGATAACAGACCAACGTTCGTCCTCACTCCGGAAAAGACAGTGGCGAGACTGTTTTCTTGTACAGCGAGAATGGAAGGGGTGAGAGCAACCTTGTACCGGCTTAATGAGCCCTCGAGTTATAATCCACTTTCCTCCCAATCTGGTCGAAAGATTCTGAACAAGACTTCGACGAATAGATGAGAACAACTGCTATTTCCCCATGCGACTAAGGAAATAGCTAAGACGACCATTTAGTGCTACTGTATGCCTCGGGAGTGACAAAAATGTTCTCTCGATACCATTTTAATTCTATCGCATGGGTGAGAGGAGTCATGGATTAGCCATCAAGAGTTAACGCTTACCTTCAATGGAGCCACGGATGTCATCAAGTGCCCTGTGTACGTTTAGTGGAATCGGGTCCGATTCAGAATTCATGCACGAACCGATGTTTAGTCTCACGCTTGAACACGGTGTCTGGAAGAGGCCGGCGCGGGTACCACCTGCGGTGCAATTCCTAGGAGAACTTTATCAGTTTGGCCCATACTACGTTTCTGGTTTCTCATACTTTGATGGATGAGACATCTTTAAAACTAAATTTAGTACAACATCACAAGAGATTATGGTGAATCGGCTAACCAACAATGCTGTAAAACAAGATATCGAGGGCATATGAGATGGTTAGATGGTTCAAAGGTGAAGAGAGGCGCAGCCCAGAGACCGGTAATGAAGCCAATCAATTATTTTTGGCATATCCTTTGTCAAGAACACGCGATCCGCATGCACGGAATTTCCAGCAAGCATGGCCACTCGCTGCTGAGGGACCCACTTCTTGATATAATTTAATATTTCGTCTTGCACCGATTCGGTTGTGTGCTTTGAAGCAAGACACGCAGCCGTTAAGCCGGACTAGGTTATACGGAGACGAAGCTTCTTGATGTTATTCTTCGGACTCCTAGAAAGTACCACGCACGGCTCCGTGTTGTTTCACACACCAGTCGTTCATTCTATCATTTTCTTTAAGCTCCTTTATGCCAACGCTCTGAGGGTGGGAAAGCTGTCGAACTTATCCAGCACTGATTTCTCGGTCTGAATGACAAACTCCAGGCCATCGTCAACCACGTCCAAGTTCCCATTAGTTATAACTATCTGCAGACCCAGAGATAAGCGCTGACGGTCCAATGGCTGCGCGACTGGAGCCACTCACAGCGATCTCTAGGATCCGATCATTCTTGTAATCGAGGCCAGTCATTTCGCAATCTATCCAGATGAGAGGACCATCGTAGTATGTCAAACGACCTAACGATGCGCCGGTAGACATATTTATCAGATCAACCAATGAAAGGAGCGTGAAAGGGGGGGAATTTGTTAGCTTTGCGGTACCGCGGCGAAATAGATGGCATGTGACCAAGTTCTGACCTTAACCCAAGTCAGCTTTGCACAATTTGGCCTCGTCGTCGTCGTCGTCGTGTGTCGTGTTGCTGCCAGTCGCTCATGTCGCGTGCTCTCCGTTCACTCCGTGCAAGATATGCACTCGACGCCTTACCTTCACGTCCGCTTAGCGCCGCTCGACTTGTTTCTTCCACGCGACGATTGCATGCCGAGGCAGCACCCTCCTCCGCTCTCCGTCATGCACCGGACGGCGGACGAAGAACAACCACACCCAGCACCACCGACGTCTCTACAACCCTGTCCCAGCATCTCGACCAAACCTTTGCGCCCCTCAAGTTCCCGCCTGCGCTAGCCCAGCGCATCCTGACACACCTCAGCCACCGCGACGCCATGGTGGGCCACAACTCGCGCTTCTCATTTCTCGGTGCGTGTCCCTCCCCAAATCCCCCTGCTTCTGTGTCCTCAGCTCACCGCCATCACAGGCCGACGGACGCTCGAAGCGTATATGCTGCTCTTCCTGCAGGGCCTCCCCGTCGCGGCGGAACACGACCACTCGCGCATCGCCGACCGCGTCTTGAACACGCATATTCTCGGCGAACACGTCGCTCCGCGGTGGAGACTGCAGGACGTCATGCGCTGGGTCCCGCCACGCGCGGGAAACCCCAGCCTTGACGGTCGCGCGGCGGGCGTGCACAAGGTCGCTGGCACGGCCGTCGAGGCGGTTGTCGGGGGTGTGCTACATCAGTTTGTGCGTCGAGCTTCTTTCCTCTTCTCCCCCTCCTCTCGTCGAGCTGACTCGATGGTCAGGGTGGGTCTGTCGCCCACAGGCTTTTCCACACGCGTGTGCTTCCGCACTTATTACTCCCAGGCTCCCCATTTGGCCTACCGGACGTTCTTCATCCTGACGCGCTGAAAGCAGCTGAGCATTATGGCGGATTGGAAGGACCGTTGGTTCGAAATCCTTAGACAATCTAGCTGCTATACCAAAAGTATAGTCGATGACTAGCCTCGGAGTATATATAGTGGGTCATATAAGCGACACTTTTAATCTAGATGATGGAGACATTCCCTGGCAAACGTAAATTTTCTAATGGCCACTGGCACCTCTCAGGTCGCGGGATGCAGGTCACCATGCATGCCTGTCGTCTCGTATCGCTGCCGTTTGCACACGCTAGCTAATCATTCCGCTATCGAGATAGTATTAGGCCCCAGCGCATATACAAGCGAATCACTAACATAGTACAAG
>QFEA01004145.1:0-15181 GCA_003315975.1 Lactifluus echinatus
AGCGGACACCGTGCGAACTGTGGCGTTGCGCGTGAGTATGGGGGACATCATGACGTGCGTGGGGTGGGGGAATTCAGAACATCAACGTACGGACGAGTGGGCCTCTACGTGGGGCGTGCTGTCGATCGGCGCATTCGGGAGGTTGAAAAGGGACGGCTGCCGTGCGGGTAACACGCTCCACGCTTGCTGGACGTGCGAGCTTACCCGGGCTTACCGGCTTACCTTGGAGGCCGGCTCGGGCGGTGTCGCGGCGCCCGCGGCGGACGGTAGATGCACGCCTGTGGAGGTTGCGGTGTTCCTTGCTCGAGTGGCGGTTCCGCTTTCCCAGGTTGGATAGCACCTGTCTGGCACGCCACACGGTGCCTCGTGGTGCGCTGGTCCTCGCCACGGGTCCGGGACCGGGCGGGGGCTTGTGCGGGCGCGGGTCGAGCTGGTGCTTCCCGTCTACAAGCGGACCGTGCGGCAGATCGACGGCGGTGCGGTCAGGCAGTGCAGAGACTGGCGATGTGAGGGGTGGCGTGCATGATTACAGTTGATTATCTCATACTGCATAATGTCATAGTGCATAAATCTCATACTGCATTGAGAAATGTTGAGAAATGGGTCTACATAACTCACATGTTACACTCATAAGGTGTCCTCATACTGCATAAATCTCATACTGCATTGACTTTGGGGCATAATTTTCATTATGCAGTATGAGATAATCAACTGTACTCTCTTGTTCCTTGTTCCAGTTCTAGTTCTGTGGGAGACGGGCAGCCTTTACCAGCTGCAGGTCACATAAAATTCATCGGGATCGTAACGTCGACCAGCCCTGGCACAATTCATACGCAGATAGAATGATCCTTGTGAGGTGACCCCACTATGCGTCGCCTTGCACGTTCTGGGCGCTCAGTGTCACTTGATATCAATCCAATATCGATGGCATGCGCGCCTATTCTCAGGCTATCCTCGGGTCCATTCGTCCACTAACAAACTCATTGCCATCCTTTCAATAATACTAGCCCATGTCATCGACTGCCTCCGCCTCGAACACGAACTTCCAGCAATTATTCAACAATGCCTTAAAGGCATACAAGAGGCAAACCAAGAAAGACCTTATCGCACATCCAATCACCGCCAAATTGCAAGCATGTGATTCACCGAGTGCCATCATAGCTTTGCTCCAAGACCAATTTCAAGAATTCGATCAATCTCGGAGTGGTGACGACAAATTGACAAGGTGGTTGAATCCGGCCGTGAATGTCCTCTATGCGTTTTCCGCAACGCTTGGGGAAGGTGTTGGCCTCGTGAGTCTTTCGACTAGCAATTCATTTGTCATTTGATTCTCATGTCACCAGGTATTCTCTCCTGCGAAGGTGATCTTTGCAGGTGTTGGAGTTCTCCTCCTGGTAGGTATTTTCCTCGATTGTGTTCGGGAGCCCCCGAATTCTAATTTCACGATCGATATCTAATAGGCAGCGAAGGATGTCAATGGAAGCCGAAGTGTTCTGGTTGACATCTTCGAACGTATCGAAGGCTTCTTTTTGCGACTGGAGACATATACTTCGACGCCTGCAACTGTGGCGATGACAGGTGTGATCGAGAAGATCATGGTTGAAGTGTTGTCTATTCTTGCTATTGCAACGAAAGATATGAAGCAGGGGCGAACAAGTGAGTTGCCCTTAATTCACGCAGCGCCTTTTACTCACCGATCGGCGGCAGAAAAATATCTAAAGAGACTGGCAGGAAGGACTGACATCGAAGATGCGTTGCAGAGGCTTGACAAATTGACACAGGAAGAAGCGAGGATGGCGAACGCTCAAGTCTTGAAGATGACGCACACCACCGACGAGAGAGTTAAAGACGTCAACGTCAAAGTGCAGGGCATTGACGACAAGGTAAACGTGGTCATTCACGGTGCGCAAGTGATGTATTATTACCTGATTCTGAATAACATTCTGACTTGGCATCTCCATATAATCAGTCGGGAAGCAGACAAACGATGTCATGCAACAAACTGCCAATGATATCGATCAAGTCAAGCGTTCGTGACTATTCAGTCTATCCGTGTTGACCATCAGTGTTCAACAATCCTTCCAGGAAGCCAACTGCGTGAGAACCTCCGAAGATGGCTCGCTCCGCCGGATCCATCCACGAACCACAACATCGCGTGCAGTCTTCGCCACGAAGGAACAGCCGAGTGGTTCTTTCAAGGGAGTATCTTCAGAGAGTGGAAGTCAGCCGGATCACTCTTATGGATTCATGGCAAACGTATGTTCGCTTTGAGTTGTGGTATATGTGATCCCTGATAGCCCCCTGCTTTCGTAGCTGGGTCGGGGAAGAGTGTTCTCTGGTTTGTTGCTATATAACCTGTTCCATCTAAGACACTTATTCTATCCACAGTTCCACTATCATTCAAAATATCACGACGGCACTGGAGGTGGCAAATTCTGCCTCCATGGCATATTTTTATTGTGATTTTCGAGACGTTGAAAAGCAAAATCGACTCAACATACTCCCTTCCATTCTCATCCAACTTTCGGCCAATTCTGCCTCTTGTTGTGACATACTCTCGCGGCTGTATCTTGCACATGACAGTGGCGGAAAGAAACCTAACGATGCGATCTTGACACAGAGCCTGAAAGAGATGATCGCAGTCCTTTGCTCAAGTCCAATATACATCATTATAGACGCTATCGATGAATGTCCCAATGCTTCTGGGATTCCATCCGCTCGGGAACGGGTCCTCGAACTTGTGAAGGAACTCGTCAACCTCTCGGTGCAAAATCTCCACATATGTGTGACCAGTCGGCCAGAGTCCGACATCCGTGCCGCCCTCCAACCATTGGCACTTCACACGGTGTCGATCCACAATGAAAGCGGACAAAAGGAAGACATTATCAATTATGTCCAGTCTATTACGTATTCTGATTCGGAAACAATTATGAGGAGATGGAGGGCAGAGGATAAAGACCTCGTGATCAAGACGTTGTCAGAAAGGGCCGATGGAATGTAAGTGGATCACGATTTACCGATAGATTTCACTGATGTTGTGAGATAGGTTTCGATGGGTGTTTTGTCAGCTTGAATTGCTGCGACATTGTCTTCTACCCAGCGTTCGGCGTACCCTGGAAGAACTGCCTGAATCATTAGACGAGACTTATGAACGTGTTTTGAAAGAAATCAAGAAGGCGAACCGTTCGCACGCGCACCGCCTACTGCAGTGCCTTGTTGTTGCGATTCGACCACTCCATGTCGAAGAGCTTGCGGAAGTTCTTGCTGTTGACTTTGATAATACTGATGGAGTCGGGATCCCGAAGTTGAACCCGGATTGGCGGTGGGAAGATGAAGAAGAAGCACTCTTGTCTGCATGCTCGAGTTTGATCACCGTTGTTGACGAGGAGAAATCGAGAGTTGTGCAATTTTCTCACTTCTCTGTAAAAGAGTTCCTGACATCGAAACGGCTCGCCACTTCAACCGAGGATGTGTCACGCTTTCGTATTCTCTTCGAGCCCGCGCATGTGATCCTCGCTCAAGCTTGTTTCGGTGTTCTTCTGCAGTCGGACGGTCGTGTGGACGAGGATGGCACAAAGAACAAATCCCCTTTGGCTAGCTATGCTGCCGAATACTGGGTCGAGCATGCCCGGTTCGAGGACGTATCACCACACGTACACATTGGAATGGAGAATCTCTTTGACCCCACCAAGCCTCACTTTGCGAGATGGGCCCGGATGTACGACATCCGTGGCAGATTCAGTCCAAACCGTCCCATGTGCCATTCCTTCAAGCCTCCTGAGGGGGCCCCACTCTATTATGCTGCCCTATGTGGCTTCCATAATCTGCTAGCATCCCTTATCACCAGACATCCACAGCATATACATGTCAGAGGGGGTGACTACGGGACTGCATTGCATGTTGCATCGCGATGGGGCCACGTCCAGGCCGCACAGGTCCTTTTTGACTACGGTGCAGATGTAAATATCTTAGATGATGACAAGTGGACGCCGTTGCACGTCGCTTTACGCTGGAGCCAACCCGATATGGTCCGGTGGCTTCTCGACCACAGCGCAGATTCGGCTGCCCTGGATCCAGAGGGCATCCTAATCCGTTTGGCAGCTATAAATGGCCCAACCACGACATTCCGGATGCTGATCGAGCATGAGTCAAACTCGAACTCGAAGGTAGACATTAGTGTGCCGGACAGCGAGGGCAGGACGCCGCTGCACTTGGCAGTGTGTTATGGGCAACTCGAGATTGCGCGGCTGTTGATTGGGATGGGCGCAGATGTGAACAGCCGGGCCAAGGGCTGGGGAAACTCGATGCCGTTGCATGTGGCGTCGCAGTTTGGGCGCCTTGACGTCGCGCATCTTCTGCTCGAGCATGGCGCGGACATTGACGAGGTGGACGGCACTGGGCTGAGCGCACTACAGCGAGCAGAGATGCGTGGATACCCAGAGATTGCGCAGTTGCTTGTGGAATATGGCGCTGAAGTGCGACCATGTAGCGCAGATGTGAGCTTACGGTGGTGAAAAGAGTGAGTTCAGGTGTAACCCGATCCCGTGAATAGAGAGAGGAAGAGGGAAGAGAGAGGAGGAGAGGATGAGAACGAGGCGAAGTCGAAGCGAAACCAAGGTGACCGAGTAGAAGAGGTCGATCCGAGAGGCGGAGGTGAGGGTTTTGATGCCAAGCGAATTGGCGCACGTCGTCGAGGAGGATGGACGTTGGCTGAAAGGTGGGAGGAAGGAAAGTGGCTTGAGGAAGGAAAAGAGAAAGACAGAGAGGAGAAACGTGGGCGCACGCGGAAGGTTTGAGAACAACTGGAGCTTCGAGCTCGCTGAATTTTTTTTTTTTTTTTTGAATCCATTAACGTCCGCCTGGGGTGCAGAACCCCATGTAGGACTCCAACTCGTAGCTACTTACATGATGGGGTGTGTACTGAACTATGTTGGTGACAATTCCGCTTCTATCTACCCTAATATATGGTGCACTGTTTACGCTCGCTGAATTGTCTGCCTTACCCAGGCGAGAGTACCTAGTTTTAATACATTCATAGATACTGGTGATTGGGTAAAAGCGAAGTCCAAAAGGGAAAAGACGGTGAAGCGAAAGGAAGTTGAATAAGGTCGATTTTGGAAGGTTGTAAGGATTGTAAGTGGGTTGTAACGGAAAGGCATTCGAGCCCATGATAAAGCGAACGGAAAGGTTGGACGAAGAAGGGTGTATAAGTCCTGAATAAAGAAGGAGGAGCCACGCGTCGTTGAGCGAGCTAAGGCGGTATATTGCAAAGTGACGATCTAAGCTAGAAAAGTATAAATGACGATGAAAAGAGGGCGTACGGTATGAAGTGAAAGGGCATGCGTCGTCGGATGAGACGAGGCGGCGGGTTGTAAGGTGAAAGGCCAGGCTCGAACGGTAAGATGCCGATAAAGAAGGGTTCACGGTGAACTGAAGAGGCCATGCATCGTCGGCAAGATGACATGGCAATCTAAACAGGGAACTGGAGAAAAGGAGGTTGTAAAAGCAGGGCATATCAGACGAAAGAAAAGGGGAAGTCACCGGATTCCAGTTGGTCAACCAGGCAAGATCATTACGCATTGACGGTTGAAGGCGAAGCAGGCGGATGGCTCAGAGTAGTGGTGCGGTGCTCCGGAACTCCGGAACACTGTTCCGGGCTTGGCCTCAAGGCCCGCTTTACATCCCCAAGGGCATTTCCCTGGAGTCTATATACAAGCAGACGTGAACGAAAGATTTCGAAGGTGTGCCGACGAGTAGGAGTTAGAGATCGACAATAAAGTTAGAACTGGGTGAGAACTGCCAGTGGAAGACAAAATCAATCGTCAGTAATGAAGGCAGTGTAAAAGGACACGGAAACGTAGGGCGCTCACAAATGATGGCTTGGATATCGTCCAATGAGTGAGTGGTGTAGCATTGGCTAAGAGGGACGCGTAGGAAAGTAAGAAAAGGTAGTATGAGGCCCATGGTCCATGTACAGCGTTTTGGCATGGTGAGGTCTTTCTACATGAGCACGCCATCTGGTGGTGTACTGGATTCTCATACAGTGAAACACCCATGTCGAGTTTCGTCGCAGCCGACCTGAAGCCGCGCACACGCGCAGAGGAGGAGCTCGGCAACCTCCTCTCCAAAGGTCGACTACGGACTGAGGAGTGACTTGGATACGTCAGATACCGATAACACATGCTGACCAGCTGCAGCGCTGATTTTAGGTTGCTTGATGGCGCATCTTCAAGCTTATACTTGGCGGTTGGCCACTAGCATAGTCTACGCTCTACCATTTCTCGCTCCCGCATCCGCACGTGATGCACGTGATGGTTCACGTTCACGCGGCCCGCCGCGGCGTTACTCGGTATGTCACATCCGAGCCCCTACGCTACGGGCTACGTCCTACGCTTTATGTCCACCAACTGCTTGGTGATGATGTACTGTATTTATAACCACCCGACTGCCGGCCCGTGTATCAAGCTACAGGATTCGTAGAATCGCTAACCATACGCATAGACTCGGACCAGAACCCAGGGGCCGAGGATATCTAGGCGTTCAGTTCGAGACTGGGCCTATTTTGTGGGTCGCGTTGCAACGTGTGCTGCATCCACCGTTTATCTGGTTCACTTTGAAACCGTAACATTGAAGCAAAGCATGTTCTCCCTTCTCCATCCTCTAAAGCTGCTGCCAGGACGGTGTCATTACTGAGCACCAGATGTCACAACCAGTCTTAGATTGCCCCGGATACTATTACAGCATTGGTTTGCATTGAACGATATAACCGGTGGCAGTCTATGTCGGTCCTTCTTTGCCTTCTGGCAACCGTTTGATGTATAAGATCCCAAACCTTTGTGATCCCATGACGGGACCAATACAGAGGGTCTTATAGGTACCACAAATCGGGTAGGATTGATGCATCTGAGGTTTGTCCAACAAGAGAAAGAACCCATCATCAGTTCTCATTTACTATTTCCTCCGCACATCGCTTGGATCTCATTTAGTCGGCCATTTAATACATTGCCATTCATGCATCCATGCATCAACCTTTCTCCCGGACGTCAGTACCTTCCGCATCCGCCTCATATACCCTCTTTACTGATTTGCATCTACCAGTTCATTTCTTTCAAATGATCACGAGTCCCTTGTGATTGAGCAAGTGGAGGAAACGTCGTTAACGAGCGCCGGCCCTTCGCACCGCGTGATGTAAACGATGAACTGGATCTCGTAATCGCAGGCTTGATGTTCATACAAATGCCCTGATGTACTGCATTGCGTTTATTAGGCGAGCACATTGTATTCAAACTGCTGTCACCCAAAAAGTAACCCGAGCATCGCTGATCATTTTGTTCTGACCGGGCCTAGGGACACAATCCTTATATCACTGTGAAGAAATTCGAGTCGGCTTCTATTTCTATTCGTTTCCACGCCTCCCTTCTTCGAATGCACGAGGTACCATCATCGGGCGTCGCGACCGGGGGCCTGCAGAATATTTAAGATACCGATGCAATTGCAGAATCGTAAGCGGCCCCTTTTCATTCCTGCCCACCCACCCGCTGGAAAAAATGCTTTCCCTTCTTCGTTCTATAGCCATCAGCGCTATAGCGGTATCGATATTGAGCCCGGCTGTTGTTCACGCGCGCTGTCGGAACCAGCCTGGCGACCTTGGATACCCTACTGTTGCGGAGTGGTCTGCATTGAACGACACGATTGGTGGGAGGCTACTCAGTGTCGTGCCATCGGCGAAGGCCTGTCGCGAAATGGGTTGTACAGAGGCACAATGGGAAAGCGGCATTTTTCGAAAGACCATACCTGGGGCAATGAACTATGTTGGTACTTCCACTTTATTCCGCTTTTCGTAATAACTCCTTTCGCATCTGTAGTACAATTGGGAACAGGTGAAGCATCTCCGGCTGTTTTATCCGTTCCATCCTCTAAACGTTCCTCCTGGCGACAGCATTATTCCCCTCCTCCTGGACTCTGCCTACGTAATGCCACCACCTGTGCACAGGGCAATGTCCCGCTTTACGCAGTCAATGCCACAGAAGTCAAACATATTCAGGTTTCAGACTCTTCCCGCCCACCACATTAGTCACTCAACTATTTCTAGGCCGGGATTAAGTTTTCTCAAGCTCACGACTTGCGTGTCGCTATCAAATCTTCTGGCCATGACTTTCTTGGTCGCTCTACTGCAAAAAATTCACTCCTTCTCTGGACAGCTTACCTCCAGGATATCACCTTTTCGGAACATTTTTACATAGACGGTGTGGACGAGGGTCCCGCGGCGACTGTTGGCTCAGGTGTCAACGTGGCGACCATGTTCATGGCAGCTAAGGCAAAAAATAAGATGTTTGTAGGCGCCTCTGCGGCAACTGTATCTACCGCAGGCGGATATGTCCAAGGCGCGGGACACTCTGCGTTTTCACCTGTCCTCGGACTTGCGGCAGATAATGCTCTTCGTACGTTACTCGATTCTAATCACTTTAGAATACGACTCAAAAGGAGCTTCTAGAGTTCCGCGTTGTCCTTGCCAATGGCTCATTTGTAACCGTCAACTCGGTGTATCACCCTGACCGTACGTTCTTTGCGCGTGTATAACATGTCGTCCCTTTTACCCGCATTCCTTTAGTATTTTGGGCTTTGCGGGGCGGTGGTGCTGGCAGCTGGGGTGTGGTCATTGACGCTACTTTCCGCACTTTCCCCATCTTCAATGCAACCCTACACAACGTGAATGTGGTAGCACCGGTGGACCAGACAGTAAATTTGATGACGACACACGCTATGCACATCAAGGACTGGGACGCCGTCGGGGCTGGACAGTACTTTGCTCTAATGGAGTCGATATCAAATATCACCCTTTCTCTCACCACATACTTCAAAGGCCTCGACAGTGATGCGAGCAAGGCGCAGATGTCTTCTTTCTTTAATGATGCAAAAGCGCTTGGAGCTGTTATCCAGGACGAGTCCACTGTCACCGGGTTTGCCAATGATCTTGTCGGCCTTTCGGACGACCCGTCTGGGAATAAAGTCATTTTTTGTTCTCGCCTTATCCCCAATTCCGTTTACCTCCACGAACCGCACAAAATTGGCATTGCAAGCAAAGAACTCCTCTCGCAGGGTGTAGCATCGGTTCTTGGGCTCCTCGTCGCTGGAGGTATGTTTCGGTGCCCCTATTCTGCTCCCATATAACAATATCGATCATTCGTGTAGGCAAAGTCTCCGCCAATGCCAACATCAGTTCGGCGGTGAATCCCGCATGGCGCACTGCGAAGGCCCAGGTGGGTGTCGTCTCGGATGGGCCAGGCCCGATTCTGATCGGTCTTGTCTATACAGGTAATGGTTGTTCAACACTGGAACGACACATTGCCCGCGGCAGACGTGCAGGCTTTGCGGAGGAATTTCTCCGCTGCAGCTCGACCGGTGCTCTCGAAGCTTGCCGGCGGCGAATTGAGCGGCACCGACTCGAACGAGGCGGACGTGCTCGAGCCGGATTTCGCCGTCACGTTTTACGGGCCCAACTACTCCCGCCTTGAGTGTATAAAGGCTGCCTACGACCCTAATGACCTTTTCATCGTCCCGACGGGGGTGCGTAGCGAACACTGGGATGTGGATGGCATGTGCCAGGTTTAAAGTGGACATGGCATGACAAATGTATTATATCACAAAACCTTAGCGCAGAAAACAAATGATTACCACCTCGGAGATCTGGCCGAAGAATGCGACAAAATCGTTTGAAATCGCGGCTGACAGAACGGAGTAGAGAACGGACCATTATTGGTCATGGAGGGTCAGAGTTAAGCTGGAGTCCGGCTGGTTCGCCCTTCGGAGTTCGGAGTTGGATGCTAAGCCCCGTTGTGTATTATGTCAGCTGTGTCCTTCTCCCTTCCCCTTCTCTTCTGGCCCGGCCCTTCTGCCCCGCCTGTCCTGCTCCCCCTATTCGAACGCGCACAATTTCGCAACAAGCCTCTTCATCATGCAGGGGCCCCATCAGACACTCGAGTCGCTAAGAACCACGAGCACAACTGATGCAAGGCAAGTCACAGCCGCTCACTATAAGCGGCTGGCCTTCTTCAAAATCGAGATAGAATTTACCAGTTCCTTTCCAAAAAAGTCTCCAATCTAGACGGTATTGAGAACGGAGCATGTATTTCGCGTTCTCCAATGCCTGCTCTCACTCAGCCCACCACTCTTTGCGTTCTTCTTGTCGCCCCCTCTGTGCGTCCCCAGATACTCGTTTACCTACATTATTTATAGCAGAATAGTATTTGAATTTCACCCTTCAGTCATTCTACCGAAGACCAAGCTTCACTTCTTACATAGGGTTTCTAGCTTTCCTGCTTCAAGTTAAGGACTCGAAGAACCCAGAAGTTATCTATTTGCCATGTCAGCAAATGGAATATCAGTGGACACATAAATTCTACAATGTTCTACATAGTGTTCTGCATCAACTGTGCTATCCTGAACCAATTTCTAATACAGATTAATAGGACGGTCTCCTTTCAGGCTTGTCCCTTTGCCCTCTCTCCCTACATTCGCATTCTGCTCGCTCGAATTGAAAACGCACGACGTCAAGTTGGCTCAACTGTGATGCCCTATCAACGGAGTCCTCGCCTGGCGATCAATGTATTTGCTCCGAGCCCAAGTGATAAATAAAAAGCCAAGGGTTTGACTAAGGAAATATCAACAAGTCATGAAGTGGTGCTAAGTCGCACACAGGTGAGTTCGGGCGGAACTGTTTCAGAGGGAGATAGGAGAACGGAGAGAGAGTGTGTGAGTGGTGAGAGAGGAGAGGGAGGAGAGGCGATCCGTTTGTCGCCGGAGAGCTGAGAAATGAGAAAAGACTTGAAAGAAAGAAAACACACGCAGAGCTTAGTGAGAACAACTATGGCTCATTCGCCGTCTGAATTGCCTGCCCTACCTGAGGAAAAGTACCTAGCTTTTATACATCGTAGATACGGGTGACCAGGTAGTAGCAAATACCAGGAAGAGATTGTGAAGGGAGGGGAGAACGTAAAGTCGGAAAGATCACGGAGCGACGATCTAGGCCGAAAACAGTAGAAATTGTGATAAACGCAGGTGTACGTTACTTACGATATGAGAAGGGGAGGCCATGTGACATCAGGTGAGGTGGAAACGCTCAGCCTCAGAGCTCGCTTTACAGTCAACACCATTCATCACTGTTCGTCTTCCAGTACGAGACACCTCTATTTGTATTTCAAGCGAGAACGTAGAAGGTACGTAGAAATGTCTTTAAACATGAGTGAAGTACAGGCAGTATATTATACATCTGTGATGTGATGTCCGTTTACACCTGGCACATGCCATCCGCGTCCCAGTGTTCACTACGCACTCCAGTCGGGACAATGAAAAGGTCATTACAATCGTACGCTGCCTTGATATCCTCCAGTCGGGAGTAGTTCGGGCCGTAAAACGTGACAGCAAAATTCGGCTCGAGCACGTCTGCCTCGTTTGAGTAGGTGCCACTCGATGGGCCACCAGCAAGCTCCGAGAGAACAGGTTGCGCTGTTGCGGTAAAGTTCTTCCGCAAGGCCTGCACGTCCGCTGCGGACAACGTATCGTTCCAAAGCTGAACAGCAATTATCTAGCCAGACGGGTCAGAATCGGGCCTTAGCCATCCGAGGGGATGGATACTCACAAGCATCTTCGCCGAGCGCCATGCAGGGTGGACTGCAGAGCTGATATTGGCGTTGTCCGCGACTTGTCCTGCATAAACGATCAATATGGCATTACAGGTACTAACAGGAGTACAGAAACACACCGCCTGCAACAAGGAGTCCAAGGACTGCTAAAACGTCTTGGGAGAGGAGTTGGGAATATGCAGTACCGATGTTGCTCGGCGTGTTGAGGAAAACAGAATTCGGGATCAGCCGAGAGCTAAGAATGACATTAAACCCTGATTGGTCGTCTGGTGACTCAACAAGATCGTTGGCGAGCGCAGTGATCGTAGTCTCGTTCTCGGCTACAGCTCCAAGTGCTCTTGCATCATTCAAGAAAGAGGACATTTGTGCCTTGCTAGCATTACCGTCCAGGTCTTTGAAAAATGTAGTAAGGATAAGGGTACCATTTGTTGATGGTGACCCTATCAGAGTGAAGTACTGTCCAACCCTGGCTGCGTCCCAATCCTTGACGTGCTTAGCGTGTGTCGTCATCAAATTGGCTGTCTGGTCCCACGTGGTCGTCACATTCACGTTGTGAACGGTTGCGTTGAAAGTGGGAAATGTGCGGAAAGTGGCATCAATGATCACTCCCCAGCTGCCGGCGCCACCGCCGCGCAAGGCCCAGAAAACTAAGAGGGAAAGAAGAAGATATTAGAGGCGTCATGTGCTATACGCGCATCGAAATAGGGCGTACGGTCAGGGTTACACGCAGCGTTGGCGGTGACGAATGAGCCATTAGCTAAAACAACGCTAAATTCTAATACATTCCATTGAGTCACATTTAAAAGGTAACCAGAATTTGAACCACGTACGGAGAACATTATCTGCGGCAAGGCCATAGAGCGGGGAGTACGCAGAGTGCCCTCCGCCTTGGATATATCCGCCAGCACCAGAGACAGTTGCGGCAACGGCACCCACGAATATCTTTCCCTTGGCCTTAGCTGCAGCATAGAGGGTCATCAGGGGCACACCGGAGCCAAATGTCACCGCGGATCCTTGATCCGCTCCAGCGACAGAAAAGTGTTCTACGAAAGTGATATTTTGGAAGTAAGCAGTCCAGAGAAGGAGTGAATTTCTCGCAGTAGACCGTCCCAGGTAATCATGGCCGGATGATTTGATTGCAACACGCAAGTCGTGGTCTTGAGCAAATTTAACACCAGCCTAAATGGGGTAAAGCAGCTATCACGCGGCTAGAGAAAACGGCTACGAACTTGAATATGCTCAACCTTCGTGGCATTAACCGCATACAGCGGAACATCTCCTTGTGCACAGGTCGTGCCATTAAGTAGGCAGAGTTCAGAGGGAGAGCCGTAACGCTGTTGTCGAGATGATGCTTAGAAAATGCAATGCACAATACGACTGGAGGTGCCTCACTTGTTCCCAATTGTACTACAGGTCGAAAAGTTGTTAGCGATAAACAAAAATGGAATGAGATGGGTATACTAACAGCGTTCATTGAACCAGGAATCGTCTTTCTAAAAACGCCGCTCTGCCACTGGTCCGCGGTACAGCCTAATTCGTGGCATGCCTTTGCCGAGGGTACGACGTTGAGTAGCCTGCCACCAATGGTGTTGTTCAAGGCAGACCAATCAGCAGAAGTAGGATAGCCAGGGTCGCCAGGCTGATTCCGACAACGGGACCATGCGTGGACAACATCAAGCCGCACTAACGACACTACGAGGGCTAAGGCGGCTATAGGGCGGAGGAGAGAGAACATCCTGCGGATGGAGGAAGAAACTGAAATCTCATGTTGGGGTCTTAAGTAGGCTGAATGTACGTTGGGCGTAACGCATGTTTATGCCACAAGGGTCTTGGAGGAGGCTGCCGGAAGATAAGATTAATAGGAGCAAGAAGCCACGCGGATTTCGTCACACTGACATAGCCATTTCTGTACTCAGCCCTGTAGCTGTGCAATAAGATGTTCAGCGATACTCGGAACTCGGAAATGTCTGATGGATAGGTGGAGCTGGATTCAATTTGGCCTATCCTTGTAGAGACAGTTGAACGAGTCAATGTGCGTGTCAGTCTATCAAACGTAATAAATCGGCGCAGCAAGAGACGTCATAAGCGCCATCGTAATAAGCGCCATGCATGTGGAAATCCAGTACTTCCACGTCACATGAACTACGAAAGAGATGGCGCGGCGCGCTTGGGAGACCCCCGGAGCCAGAATGGTGTCATCACTATTAGCCAATGCCATCCACGTCCCTTGGATTTGCTGCGTTATGGTGCTGCGTTATGGTGCGATGATTAAGCGACGTAGTTTCTCGTGCCACATATTAAGCGCTGGATGGAGTGCCTTACTTTTCTCCCGTCGTCACCGTCACCGTCCATTTCGGCATTTCGGCATTCGACCCAAAAAGGTGGACAGGCAGTATCAGGGAGGCCAATCGTCTAATTGACCTGCTGGAGTCCAAGTTGCGAACAACACCACGGGCACCACCACATTCTGCATGAGGCCATAGTCGAATATCACAGTACATTATGACCAAGGCCGTGGGCGCGCAGACGTAGGCGCGAGAGCACCAGTGGTATATTCAACAATGACGTGACTATCGCGAACGCGAATAGTAGTGCTGCGCAATGCCAGCCATTGAATATAAGGAGATGGGCAACGGGCTTGGCACTATTAGAGCAATCAATGGACCTGTCTGAATGTCGTGTGACGATGTGACATGACCAATAAAGGGTATGATATTGTAAGGCACGTGCCCGCGCTGCGCATGGTGCACCGCCTCGCGCCTCTTGCCGCACCTCCGTTGCCCGCCGTCGCCGTCGCCTACCCGGTTTGGACATTCCTTTGTTCTCGTTTAGTATAGTACTCCGCCGCTCGTCCTATATGTATGGCATAAAGGAGGAACCGAGAAAGAACTCGTCAAGCCCCTCTTCACCGTGTTGAAGCCGTAGCGTTGTCTCGAGTTCAACGTTTCCGTTCTTCCCGCCAGCGCGTCCGCGCTTCATACGCACGCACGCACACACACACTCTTCGTGCGGGCGCATGGTAGTGGGCAGGGCCACGAGTGCCACCGCTCCCTCACTGCTCTCACACCCCCTTTCTCTGACCATTCCCCGAACTCGCCAGCGTGGCCACAGTCCGATAGCAAGCTTCAGTATGCCTTCGATAATATACATTTAATTATGAAGGCCGCAACAACTACGTTGTTTCATAGCTCGCACTGCTTTCACACATTGCCATTCGATGAAGGGATCTCATCAGGCTCATTCCTAGATTCTGCCAAGTATCCATCTGAGTGAAAGCGATATTTTCCAGATTCGCTGTCCTACTTGCTGTATATGTCATTCGTAGCCCCATCCACGTATCCTCTTGGCGGTTAAAGTGTATCACTGCGGACAGCCAAGGGCGTTGCTGCGAGTTATATTTACGTCCAATTCGCGTCATCGCATTGGTTATGCTCATTGCAACACTGTAGCACAACCCGGCCTTTGGACCTGTGACGGCCACAGTACAGTAGTACTGTTTCCAGGCCAGCACATCGTAATTAGCCATAACTTAAAACTAT
>QFEA01004155.1:0-16661 GCA_003315975.1 Lactifluus echinatus
AGACGCAGGTTCGGTGCCACCCGGACTGTGAATAGGAGATGGGATAGTCGGGAATGTAGTAGACTGAGCGGAGAAGAGAAGCTCGTGCTCCTCGCCTTCAGCGTCGGGTGAATCGTCACCAGTGCGCATCACTGAGATGTAGAGAGTTACTCAGGGAGAGGCAAGAAGCTGAGAAGGAAGATACATACAACGCAAGGCAGGCATGACTGCATCAACACTGGGTCGCGGGACAGTCTCAGTGCCAGCTAGACGAGCCTGAATATCTTCTATGCTGAGAGTTTCTGGGCCGTCGGCCTGGGTAGGTGACAACTCCCCATCGGGCTCCGCGTTAAGAGTGGTGGATGAGACCTCCCATTTGCGGTCTGGGAGTGGTGGGACAATTGCGGAGTGAAATGCTCGGCTAGTGACCGTGCGGCGGCTCTCCGAACTCGGGCGTACGTCCGGGGCAAAAGAGACCCGCGAGACACGCTCAGCCATCATCTGGGCGGTTGTAGTGGAGGAGCGTAGCTGTGCCGTACCATTGCTCTGGCCAGGGAGAACAGTGCGAGCCTTGGTGCCAATACCCGCTTGATAGCCTTCGACTGTAGCGGTAGAACCGGGACGGGCATTACTAAAGGAGAATGCTGATGCACGGCTATTCAACTCGACAGCACTGCTATTACGGATAGCGTATTGGGCACCAGCGATAGAGATGGGTTGCCAGTTAGTAGAAATAGTGCTCATGCGCTTGTCGACAGCCTCGCTCCATTGCTTGCGTTCGTCCCTGCCACGCTGGCGCCTTATCTTGATGTACGCAACAGAGATGAGGACTATAATGATGAGAAGAGGCATGATAACTGCGGCGGCAGTTTTACCTCCAGAGAGGTGCTTGTGGGAGACGGGGGCATTTTTCACGACAGTGATAGAGGTATCGGCCTTGGACGTATCGGCAGCGGCAGGGGGACTTCCAGAGGAAGGGGCGTGATAGGTGACAGTGAAGATGGGACCAGCGGGGTAAGGTGCGGCGAAGGGGGGAGTGCCGGAAGAGACGATAATAAGCTGGAGGTTGGCCGAGCTCGTCGAGTTCCACCACTTCGGTTCGAGAAGGGTCTGATAAGAACCGGAAGGAAAATAGACACTTTGGAAGGCATGGATGTAGGAAGTTGCCTTGGCAGGGGCGTAGAGGTATATGTCAACGTTAGTAGCGTTGAGACATGACGGGTTCCAGGTGATATTGACGGGGGTAGAGTACTCAAACGACTGGGATGCGGCAGGAGTTTTGTAGAAACCGCCAGTATTGCAGGCTGGATAAGACGATGTTAGATCCACATGACGGGAAAGGCGTGAAAAGGATGGTAAGGATAAAACGAAAGAGCAGGAATGGCTCAAAGGATCGAATAGAAAAAGCAAAACAGGGCTGACGATTGATGGGTAAGTAAACAGGACGTACACTTGTCGGCGCGCCTATGAGGCTGGTGGGACATCACCCCAGAATGCCTACCAAAATGAAGGCGGGACATTGACCTTGAAGATTTGAAAGGAGTGTGAACGCTCGACAAGCGGATGAAACGTGGTAAAGAAAGGGGAGGGGCGTGAAACAGAAATGAGAGATGAAAAAAAAAAAAGAAAAAGAGGCAAAGGGGAAATCGCTATTCGCTGGCGCGCGTAAAAGTAAAAGTAATCGACAAGACTGCAAACTGCCAACGAGCCAAGCACTCGTTGCGATGCAACTGCTTATGTCATCATCCATGCCTATCGATGGCAGCTCGCCTACACTTACGAGCAGAGGCGCATCTCTATTGTATTGTGCATCAATGGCGGCCCGGCTGCTCCAAGGCTCCTCTGGGTATCGAAAAGCTGCCTGGGGCTATGTACATAGTGGTGATGGACATGTTGAGTTCAACAAAGCTTCACGCGGTTTCTTGCTTAGTCCATGAGGCTTTAGCTCAACTGCATCCATCCAGCAGATTGTGATATTAATAATATCATCGGGCGAGAATGTGATGAACCAGCTTTTTGTTGGTGGATTATGATTGGACAGGGAAAAATTGGTGAGGCGCAATGATCCAATGGATACCCGATGAACGTGTTTCAAGTACGAGACGAGGAATGGTCCTCTGGCAGCTAGATAATCCATGCGATATCGTGAAGATTCCAAATTCTCGAGGCTAACGTATTCAGGCCAGAGAAGGGTGGGCCCAAAACAATGTCCTCTTATGACTTATTACAGTCGTCTAACGGTGTATCTTATGTAGAGGTGTGGGATCAAACACCATATCTTGAATCAATCCGATGGCAAAGTCCGAGGGTAAAAGATAAGCGCACGCGCACACAACAACGGGGGGGGGTTGATGAAACAACGTTGTGGGACGGATCAAGATGCTTAAATGGGCGTTACCGTAACTTAATAAATGAGGAGCGCAAGCGCTGTCAAAGGCTAAAGACCCCACTCTTCCGCTTGCGCGATTGAATCGGGAAAACAAGCACGAGTGAGATGCCCAGCCCAACGGTCAGGCCAATGGACACAGAAATGAGCTGCAGGGCGACCTGGAATCCGGACACGTACGACGTCGAATTTCCAGAGACCTGTTGCGACGCAAAGTGCAACAGCCCTCCGTTCCCGAGGCCCGAAGGCAGCTGAAATAGTATGCCCGTGATCTAGAATAAAGCCCAGGTTCGGTCCGTGCGTGTACGGGACAGGATGAAACATACCATGACGACGAAGGCATTCCCGGCAAAGAGACGGCCGTAGATGTTTGCAACGACACCTACAGAAAATGCTCTACAGCATTGGCAGTCAAAAAAACTGAGACTCGTTAGGGAAGAATCAAAGTGAGCATACCCAAGCGCAGCACTGATGTCGCTCTGATTCGGAAACTTGGTGCCAACAAAGTGATTGATAACCCAACCGACGCACGAAATCGCTACCAGGATAGCCTGTCCTTCGCAATTCAGGAGTTCCACCCGACGAAATGAGATGTGGAGATGAAAACCCACGAGCTCCTTGCGATACCACGGCACTTGGTTCCGTAGACTGAGGAAGAGCGAAAACATCGGGACAGTCAGAAATGCTAGCCGATTATTAAACGTATGAAAAAACGTGGCTCTCATGAGTGGGCTTACCCCAAAAGCGAGAAGGAGTCTTTCTGAACCATGGAGCGTCGCTATGAGTTTTTGCACACAAATAATCCTCAGGCCCAAAAATCTGGAGGCCCGTCATTTTCTCGTAGACTGTCGCCCCAATGGCAAGACCGAATCCGAGGTAGAGCGAATATACAAGGGCGTAACAAAGGCGAACAGCCCCGGCAACAATGTTGCGCGAAGACAACTCGAGGGATCCACAGAGCACAATAAAGCCCTGAGAACAATTTACCCTTAAGTCAGGAGGCGGCAGGACAAGGGCAGCGTACGGGTAAAATAAGCACGACCGATGATGATGCGACAGCAGAGTAACAGAATTTATGAGTCTGAGCCAGGACGGCAGAAAGGAAGCTCAAGAGGGTCGCGATTGTGATCCTATGTCATTTCCAGCCTTTGAGTCGAGCCACCGACATATAGGGTATCACCTACTCAAATACGTTTGAATACAATTCATTTCTCACGGACAGAATCTGAACAACAACAAGCAGTGCCCCTAACGGGAAAGAGATGAGGCTGTCGATAAGTGAGCCGTTAAAGGAGACACTGCAGATCGATGCAGACGCCATCCCTCCGAAAAAGACAAGTTGCCAGGGTGAGTACAAAGGCTTTGAAAGCATGAGCGCGTCCAATGCCGCTGAAGCATCCGTAACTGATATATCATCATGGATGACCTACAGCTAAGGCTTCAGCTACCTCCTTGCTGAGCTTAATTGTAGATACGTACACCCCAGTAAATCTCGTAAGCATCTTGTACTTTGCCCAAGTCCAGTGCCGAGCTTTGCCGGATGAGCTTCACGTTGCTCGTGCTCGTGACGTCGTCGTCGAACGCTATCAACATCACATCTGGGAGGTAGAGGCAAGACAACGAGATCTCGAGGACACGTGCTGCGCTCTGTATCTGAGCTTGGAGGCGATGTGTTGGACCTCCAAACATCATCATGGCGCGCGCTAGCTTCAGAATGAATGTTTGCCGAGAAATAAGGGATGATATGTGCCGGGTTATCTGGGGGACAAAGGATCGAACCGATTCTGTCCCATCGGCACGAACAAGAACTCACGTAGATTTCGGTCTTGCGTCGCCGTTTCTTCCTCTCACGTCTCCACGTAGTCGCATCGCGTCTTGCATCATCTTCCGTGTCAGTGCTCAAACGCCCCTTTTCATCAAGTCCCTCGTCGTCTATCAACTTGTTTGGCGCGCCCGAGAAAGCGCCTCGGTGGCTGACCCAACTGCGTCTGGACAAATCGCGCGAACTCTCAGTCCATTTCGCGTGGTGTTCATGCGATGCTGACTGATTGGAAGGCAGACCACTATGTGTCTGGGTTTGCAATAACGAGGATGACGTCCGACGGTGCTGCGTATTTCCATCGAACAACATGCTTCGCGGCCTTTGCAAAGGAGGCCGCGTGGGAACCGTGGGAACCCCGCTATCCAAGGAGTAGCTGCCGGAGGCTCCTCAGCTGAAGTAACGCAACAGGAAAAAACTTATACACGAACCGCGAGAGGCGATAACCAGGTTTCTCGATGTCTGGGGCAATAGTACTATGAGTAGGGGCGGCCGCCCCGACAAGTGTGCCAGTCGTGCTAGTGATCAATGGGCCCCAAACACCTGCAGCATTGCGTTCTCTTCGCGGGCGTGGCTCTGGCAAGTGCAATGCCTTGGATACGTCATTCGCTACCCTCCTTCCGGACGCTGATGCAAACTCGCGCAGTGAGTGAGTCGGGGAGGTGCGGGAAAGGCGTTCCGGAGTCCCGGCGGAAGTAGTTGTTGTGTCCGACCTGTCAGATTCATGGTCATATAACGTGAGCAGTGCGGCAAGTACGCCTCCGCGGGTGCGTGTCATCCGCGGGGTTGTATCAACTATTGCTTCCTCTACATCATCTGCACCACACGTGGGCTTGACCTCAGTTGAACGGGAACTCCGACGGTAAAAGCGCTTTGAAAATGGGTTGCGGGAATGTGCCCGGACGACGTGGGCGGCGCGGACCTCGCTGTCCGAAAAATAGCCCCCGCGCCCGTCGCCCGGGCGCTGTACTGGAAGCCCTACGTGCTCATGGGGCTCGACGAATACTTCTCCAGGTATATTAATCTTGCTTGCGGGGGTTCTAGTTTTTGGAGAAGGTGGTACAGATGACTCCGCCGAGGAAGAGGTATACAGTGGTGACAGCCGGGATGGTTTGGAACGCAGCGATACGGAGCTTTCGCGGTGACATTCAAGAGCATGGGCAAGCGATCGGAAGGCAGCTGGCTGCGAACAAATGAATTACTGTAGAAAGGAATAAAGTGTACTTACATCAAGACCTGCTTCGTCAAGCTCATGCATTGGAACCACATCTGCACTATGATCGCGTACTCTTTCCCGGACACCATCCCCGTCGACCTCACTTGCCCATTGAACGCGACGCGGAGTGCGGTGGCCAGGATCTCGAGCGCATGGTCCTGGCCGTTGATCGGGCGACGAGTCCGCCGAGGGAGAGTGATCGGACATAGAGGATGACTTGAGAAACACGGAGATTGGGTCTGCAAAAGGACAACACCAGAGGGAGGCGACGAAATACACTTGTAGGCCTGAAATTTATTTACGACACAGCGGTGAATAGCTCGTCCTGCTTTCGCTAATAATTGCACTGCGTGGCGGAAGACGACGAGTTTTTGCGACAGATCGGACCCGAGGAAGGAGTATTCATATTCATCTTTAAATACCTGGTCACCGCCGTCCGAGCCGAGGCAAGAAAAGCCGAAGCCGAGATTGAGGCGAAGGAATTGTGATATTGATGGCACTGATGCCAGTGGAGCAACCCTTATTTTGAGGGCACACCAGAATCAGAATATATTTCTTGCTTGTACATCTACAGCCACATAAATGTCAGATCATTGTCATCCTGCTCCTCTCCGCCAAGTACATTCAGATATAGATCGGAAGTGTCGGATTAAGCCCAATCCAGTCAGGCCCCTCCACAAAATCTTTCTCATCAATCAAAAAGTCCTGCGATTCCCGACATCAGGGTTGACTGCAAGTGCAGTGGGGATAAAAGGCAACTCACGAGTGGTGCTTCGACAAGTGATCCACGCACAAGCGCAAGCCTTTCCTTTACACGGTCGAGCGACACGCCAGAGGCGACGTGCCCCGTTTTCGCCTTTGGCTTATATACCTGCAGGACGGTAGGTTTGCAAATGTCAAGTACAGAATTGGCGTATGAGAGACGCTCGCACTGACATCATATGCGTTCCAATTATGGACGAGGTTACTTGGCACAGGGCGGAAGAGTTCCGTGAATACCTCACGGTTCACTCGCGCGGTTGTATTCCACAGATTCAACAGTCCATCAGACAGTGGATCTGCAACGCACGCGTCCTCCTTTAAGCACGTCTCGTCGTCATTAGGCACCGGTGCTGGGCGCATGAAGGAAGTAACTTCTACGTGACGTGAGGCCACCTTCATCGGATGAATCAACCCGATATGCTCTGTTAGAGCAGGATAAACCATTAAGTCAGCCCTGTTGCGGGATAGTGAACACGCACGACGGAACAGCTTGCGCCGTAGGGACGCAGCGAAGCGGGCTGCAGTGTATGGGCGCCCGTCCATCATACTTTGAATGTTATCTTCGTCCTCGACAACCAACGCAATCTCAGAGTCACCGTCGCCCTGTGTATGAACATAAGGTAAATCGTTAGCTGCAAGTTCCGCTATTCCTCACCCTCTGACTCCGGTCATTCAAATTTGCCGAACCCATCTAACGTACGACAATGTCAGGAAGTTGGTGCACGTCATGACCAGTGAAATGCGTACGATGACACGGCGATCATCAACGATCATGAGCTTAGTATGGATATATGACAGCTCAGACACGTATCTGCCCGAGGTATGGGTATGAGGTAGTCGTCTTTCGCTCGACCAGATTAACACGCACGAATTGAGCTCTTCTTCCTTGCTGCCCAGCCACTGTTCATCCACAAGCCTCGTCTCGTCTTGCAACGCGTGTTGCCCAACTGTATCGGCGACGACACCATGCAGCGGCCCAACTATGGCATTCGCACTACGCTCGAACCGCTCGATTATGCTAACCGCTTCGTTGTACGAGTGAGGAAGCGGATATTTCTCCGTCTTCACAACAGTCTTTTCGCTGAGGACAATCCCTTCGGAAGTTGGTTCAGGTAGTTTAATCGTGATCTCCGTTGGCATGTCTGGGTCTGCCGAGTCACCAATCCATTGACGGGCGAGTGCAGCCTGGGCCTGGTTAAACTTGATACCCGACTCAGTCTCCATCTGAGCGATGAGGGAATCTTCGCCGAATGTATGAGAAGCAAGCATCAGTATCATATGGACATGGATTACGCACTGATGGGAGCATTGATACGGTCATAGACACGTAGATGGTAGAACCGGATATACTCCGTGCTAGAGGGAAATTCTGTCAGATCACGTAGTACAGAGTAAGGTACAACTTCACGGTTCGAATCCCGCTTTACGAATCTCCTCATATATGCTATTTCCTCCACGGTTGATGGTACGGTACTGCGCGGCCATGATGATCTTGAGAGATTTTTCGTTCTTCACATCACCCGCAAACCCCGGAAGCTCTGGAATGACCACAATGACCTATATAGAATCCTCCGCACGTTGGACACACTTTGAGTAAGACCAGAAATACTCACCTTGAATTTTCTCTGGGACTTCGCAGCGCTAATAATGCGCTCGACAAGAGCAGCGGCAATCTGATTCTTCACAGGCCCTGACTCTTTCGTGTTCGATATGCTCGAGGCACGGGTCAGGATGCCTTTGAAAAATCCGATGGTTATGATCTCGCTTACAAGAACTGGTTCTCTGCAAAGAGCATTTAGATTCGCATTTACATGACTCTAAACTAGGAGCCACGTACCAATGTAAATGAAGTGGTTTGCTTCCCGGATCATTTGTATATCTGTCAACATGTATTAGTTCCCATTTCAACAGAGTATTATTTCCTCTCACAGGAGTTCTGAATGCTATGTTCCGTCAACACGCCGTGGCTCCAATCACTGACACTTCGAACGACCTGCACACGACATGTCCCGTAAGGCGGCCTAGAGTAACATCCGTCGTCGGGCTCATATGCGTCACTTCTGTCACCACGTAGGTGGTGAAAGCGCTGTTTGAAGTGCCGACCAACACGATGCCAATGTTCGCGGTGTGGATGGCGCACCACCGCTTCGTTTGGGGCGGCTGCGACATTGTGCGGCAGTGCCAGCCAGTCGTAGCGACTTGAACAGGACAGAATAGCCATTAATAGAGCAGAGTGTTAGAAAGGGTGAAAACAAACTCGTTATCATTATACTATCATGAGGGGCGCACAGGTGAGTGCCGAGGCTATTCCGTGGAAGGTAGTAAACAGCCCACCTTGCGATGTTTGACCTCATTCCACCGTTCAACGAAATGCTGCACTATGTCAAGGACAACCGGGCCGTCGATTGTCATGTGCACCTAGTACGAACGACATGTGAAGCCGGACAGGACGAAAGAGCCACGAAGAGACGTACGTCATGCCATGGCATACGAGGGCTTTCCAAGACGGAAATTGTCTCGCTTACGTAATTGCTGACCTGTTGAAAGTCCGTAACGCGTGCATTGTTGTAATCTTGGCCAGGAAAGAGAGTGCGCGAGAAATCTGTCGGGTGAGCATCGGCAAGTGGGTGATTTTGATTGTCCCAGCGGCCAAAACAAATATCAAGCCCGCCGATGCACGCGCGATGATTGTCGACGACGACAACTTTCTCGTGGTGTGACCAAAACTCGACATTATCTAGCAGCAGATCAATACATAAGCTTGATCAAATAAATAAAAGCCCACCTTTAGATCCAATATGGTCTGGGTGGCGCATGCATGCAATATTGGGGTGCAGAGCCTCGAGGGCTTTCTGACAACCGTAGCACCATCAGGTGTGTGTTTGCGTTGTCAATACAGTTCCTCTTACCTTGGTGTGAGACGAGCTCATGCTCATTGTTTGAGTAACCTTGATTACCTCAGAATCGATAAGTTGGCGCTAATGATAGCAGACACGTACCTCCTTATAAACAACGACATAAATTTTCACACCTTGCTCGGCCTTGCGCTTGAGAATCCTATCAAGGCGCCACTCTGGATGGTATGCAGGCGGACGGCGTAGATAGAGTTCAGGAGTCAACCACCAGTCCTTAACCGGGTGTCACGCATAATGCAATACATGAGCGACAATTCTTACAAGGATGAAGATGCATTCCCTAGCGCTTTCAAGCATCTCGGACAGCGCATAGAAATAGTCATGGCCGTCTATGTGCCTGAAAAAATCCCCGATAAGAAAGAGCTAATCGCTAACCAAGTATCACATCACACACCATTTGACTGCATTCTGAGCCCGTTCATTCGCAAAGCTTCCAAAGCGATGACTCGCATTGATTTCCGCACGTATTTCGTCATGAACTTTTTCTTCTGGACTATCGTGCCTCCCTGATGATTATTTAGAGGGACGTTTCTGGAAAAAAGAGACTATATCTCACTGTTAGGATGCAAGAGTCCTAGGGTTATCAACGCGTCAGAGTGTCAGATGACTTAGAAATCAATGAAGAACCTTGAATTGTGTCTTCTGTACGCTGTATACCCTCCGGCAGGCGTTCAATCGTACGCTGTATGCCCTCCGGGAGGCCTTCAACGAGATGGGATAAGAAAGACATGCCGATGAGATGAGCGCTGATGAGTATGAGTACGTTCGACCCCTCTCTTGTTGTCTTTGCGTCCGTCGTGCGCCAAGAATATGAGTGCCTAGACAACCGGCGTGGGAATGTGGCAGGCTTTTCCCGGCCCTCAACAACATGTTCCACAGGGCGTCATTTCACGGCGGCCTCCACATGTCCGTCCTATTACTACAGGTAAATGGGCGGCTCCTAAACACCATGCTCAAGATCTAGGATAGATTTTCTACGTAGTGACCACTACTTACGTGAACAGGTTTCTAACCTCCGCTCCGCTGAGACCTGTGTGTAAGACACGCTCCGGCGTTCGATTACTGGACTTTCTAGCAGGTACGTACCACTACCACAACCATGCCATACATTGAAAACACCAAATTAATTAATGTTTAACACCGGCAATTATATTTTCAAATCCCTCTTGCTGTAACTGTGGCGGACAGATCTCTCGGATCCTTTTTTCTGGTATACTCGTCGTTCCTGATCCTCACTAGATAATCTGTTTTATGACCACCCGCCTGGCCAAACAGAACGCTTTTCTCCTCTCGTGTCCAGGCCTTTGGCCCCCGGTCGTGGTCTACCCCAGCGTCAACGCTGAGTCTGGAGGAGCCCTGGCTTATGTACAGTCCACTTAATCTCGGTGGTATGCTTGGGGATGTTTCTCATTTACTAGTCCAACTACCTGGGTTGCATTACCGTTTTTATTCCGTGGCATACTTTCAGGCATACTTCTGGAGGCGTTCACCAGACCCACCAGCGCTGCGGACCTGGCCTGCTCAACATTAATGACACCTTAATCGAGTCCAAACGTCGCACAGGTGGTTCGGGAACATCGCACCGGAGCGGTCTTGGGTCGTCTACGAACGCAATTATGACTGTCCGTGGTTGTATGTTTAATATGAAAATAATCAATTGCTCGTTCTGGTTCAGGATAACTCCTTTGGTTGCAGTTGTGCTCTGAGGCCGTAGCTTTCTAGACTTCGTCTCAGTGAAAACAGTGTATCGTTCACCTCACCCCTTCCCAAAATTAATGGCGGACGTGACCAGATTAGTGTCCTGTCTCGGGTTTACGTCTTGTCCCTACCTCAGCCATCCAATTCACCACTAGAGCCGGACAGATATGAAGGCAGACGCAGCAACGATTAGTTTTATTATGGAGGGCGCTAGCATGACATTTGCACAGTTCAAAAGGAGCGTCGCTATCTGTGCTACCTGTCCAACATCTCCCGTTTCTCGCAGACTCTCCCATCCAAGAAACTCCCTTTCTCATTCCAGCTATTTGACCCTGGTTTTTACATGGCCATGAATGCTTGGCAACCCGTTCAACGGCAGCTCTTGATAGATGGCTACATTGCCAACACGTTTGGCCCTCAGGATGCCGAACGATACCACGTCTCCTTGTTAGGGAGGCCATCGCGGCAGATTAATTGGAATATTAGGCCCTTTAAACACCTCGAGATGTTCTGCGCGGCCCCTCCGCATGGGCTGGGATTTGATCATTCCGAATGGACTGTTGACTACTATGCGGCCAAAGACACGGGCCCAGTCATCCCGCAGCAAGTTTGGGCTCCCCGAAACCAGTCGGATGCACAACGCTATGTTCACCACGAGCAACTACGTCCCCCTATCTTCTTCATCGATAAGAATGGTAGGGGCCTTGGCTTGCCTTTGGTCCAAGCTGCTGGAGGCAATACTATGTCCCTTCATCATGGGGACAGCATTGCTGCAGTGGGCTCGAGCGCCCATGCACAAATTCGTATCAATGTGAGCTGACTTTTGGGAATTTGTGTTTACGATCTGACAAGACAAAAATGCCTTTCTCAGTGGCGTGGTTATATTCCTTGGGACAATCAAATCATGATTCGAAAACAAGGGCCAGTACCAGAAACTATCACTCTTTCGACCCTCGCAAAGTATGTCGCTGGAAGAGTAGTAACGTTTATGGAGGTAATCCTTCATTCTGTTTCTCCCAAATTGTCGCCGGTTAATCAGTAAGTATTATCAGGCAGCCAGAAGTTATAATTACAACCACAGTGACCGACGCTGGTTTATTGGCGACAATGGCATCACTGCAGGGAATGTCACATTGGTCGGGGTGGTTCAGGTTTCCCAAGGCAGTTGGATGCCCATTCTGCAATTGAATGGATTCGATCACTATCTGGAATTGGGTAGCTGATCCGAGTCTCAGTAGTCCAGATCTACCAATAGATGGCGTCGTTAGTGTTCCGTACTATAAGCTGCTACTGCTATGCGACGCAAGTTCCGTCTTGAATAATAAATTCCTAGTTCGTGGTGATCATTCTGGGTGGCGGAGCGTTTGGATGCACCGGGAAACGATCACAGTAGGCTCGTGCACGATAAGTGTCACACGTTGAAACTGGGGCCTACACATGTTCGTACTGTCACTTGCCGTCAACGACTAAGGAGCATCAAATCCCTTCAGCAAGTCATGCTCTAACTTCAAGCCCCTGCAGCTGAAAAGTCACCTGAACGACCGTACTGGCCGTAGAACGGTACACGGATGCTCGGAGAAAATCCAAGCCTTTACCACGTGCGGAGGCAGTGTCATGCTACAATACCATGACAGGTTTTGGTCGAGGATGCTTCCAATGTATGTCAAGTGTAGGACTCTGTCTTTATTGTTGTAATGGAGATGAATCTTCCGATCAGTTAGAAGATCTACTCCCGCCCGCCTCCTCTCTTGGGATGGTGGCATAGACTGTCAAGCGCACTGGCATGCATCTTGGATTGTTCAATTGACTACTAGTTTATGGACTGCAATAATCCCATTAGTACTCGAAGCGCAGAATGCAATGAAGGGTCACACGACACTGCATAGTACACTAAATACAGACAAACTTTGGCGATCACAAAGAAGGCCGCCTGTCCACGCATGAATAAACTAACCAGAAATTGTCAGGTACATGATAGCCAAATACTCGACTTATGGGCCATTTCCGATCTTGATCGAAGTTGTCGCTGCCGTACACTACATTTTCTCTGTGGCATATGCCTCTGTGAAATTCTGTAATTTCAACCCATTTTGAACGCTGAGAGCATTAACCATTAACCCATCGATAACCGACATCACCCTTCTACTTCCTTTCTTGGGGCGTAGAATAGTGAGAGTGAACGATGGCGTCATCCCAAATTCACCGTAGAGCTTTTAGTTTACGACTAACATGTACAGTTATTTTCGGCCACTGGCATAGGGAACACAAAGCGAAGCGAACAGAAATACAGATACCGCTGCGCAACACGTTACACGTGACAGCCACTTCTCGCCATGTGATCATCGCGTTCACGTGGGTCGTGCCATAAAACGGGCGGCGACCACATGACTTATTATACCGCAAGGAAGTGAAGTCAAACCGTGGGAAAAAGAGACGGGCCCCTGGCACGTCACGTGGCTCATACTGAACAGCGCTGAAGCTGAATAATTCGTTGAACCTCTACCTCACTACATAATTCAATGCGAACATGGAAACGAGTCTTCCCTCTAGTACATGAGACACGACCTTTCCCTGGAGTCGATGGAATAAAGATGTTAGGCACTTGCAGGCCAACGTATTGGCCGCGTCATTATTCCAACGTGGAAATTGGAGATGTACCGCAGCTCAAAGCGTAATGCGAATCGCTCCATAGGATGTACGCGTGGCCATCCATCGCTTTCGGGATTAGATTATTTGATTTCCAAAGTCAACTGCACGCTCATTTCTCTTTCGCTGTCAACCGCCGATACCGGCCATCCCTCCCTGACTGCAGACTCACCTGGGCACTCTGATGCCTATATATGCAAGACTGACCGTGACGTGTGCTTTGAAACAGAATACGGCCCGAAGCATTTTTAGGGACATGCTTACAAAAGATTCAGAGCCATATCTAGTACGCTGTCCTGATTTCATATCACGCAAATTTTCTCTGTTTTCTCAGTCTGTGTCAGCACGGCCAAGGCATAACCGCTTACAGGCTTTACAGGCTTTTACATGAAGTAAGCGCTTCCCGAACAGCCGTTGGCACCATAATACCCAGTCATATGGGGACATGACTCATATATACGGGATGAATACACCGGGTTGTCAGTGGCCACCCCAATGCGCCCTGCGATAGCCTCAGCCACAGAATTTGCAGCACATCATAAGCGGTTGTGTTGTTTTCCTTTACAGTAAGGAAGGGCCCTACGGTTAAGGCATACAGTACGTCACCTTATAAGATTCATCATCATGTGTGATCCCCACATGTATGGTACTGCACAATTACCGGTTTGAACCCATCTCACTCGCTTATGATAGTGTTCTATAGCGCCCAAAGTGCTCCAGCGATGAGTCCAAAGTCGGTGGGCGAAATGGGGTGCGATCGAAAACTTTGAAGCGAGGTAGAGCTGGCTGGCTCAACTGCCGACGACGGCAAGCTTATGAAACAAAGAAGAATGCCGACCCGGCAAGAGTAACATTCGCGATTCGAAGCTGTCTACAGCGCGATGTGGCCGCGGCCCATTCCGGCCAAGCCACGTCGGCGTCAAGGGTTGTGGGTTTCAGTCTTACAGGCACTTCCCTTCCTTTCTTCAAATCTGGGGTGCGGATGAGACGGTATAAAATGCCACCGTGGCGTCATCTCGTACACTCAGGTGCCCATTGCCCATTCTTTGGATTGCCTGTAAATTCTATTACATCATGCACCCTGACGACTTGCAGGCAAAGGCAAGCCTTTTACAAGATATACGCGTCTATTGTGGGTCCCTTCACCAGTTATGCACATTTTTATGACTAGTCGTTCTACTAAATTATTTATTTATTTTTCGGAGTGGATCACGGGCTGAGGATAAGAGTTTTGTATTTTGCGTTTCCGTAAGCGTTGGAAGACAAGCTTCGACGCCTACGTGATACCACTCAGCGGTGCATGATGGCAGTACGGCCTCTAATACTTTCCCATTCAGCCTTTTTTCATGTCCTTTTTGCACGCTTATGTTGATATTCAACCATTTCTCAGGGTTGGCCTTCATCGCGTACTGGGGCATTGTCTTGTTTGGCTATGATGCGTGAGTCTTCTGTAGCTTCTAGGAGCAATCTTAGGACATCAACTCTTCCTTTATGAGTGGTATCGCTGGCGGTGTTGTCCAGTCGAAATACTTTCAGGTGAAATTCGGCGTTCGTCCTGCCGTAGGCCCTGCGAACCAGAGTCACATCGATAACGTCTCTTCGAACGTCGTATCTGTGCTACAAGGTGGTGCTTTCTTTGGCGCTCTCAGTAGTGCGCCCGTCTCGGGTGGGTCTCGCGACTTTCTCTCCAGCTATCTAACTTCTCCTCTGGCTGTATGCGACCCATGTGACGTTTTCTGCTGCGCCGGACGCTTGCCAGTTCTCGTTGGAAAAGACCTTACTTCTTTTTCTGTAATAATGATTCGAACTGGGCTAATCCATGATCTTCGCTTAGCTTGGATTGGACGACGGAAGACGCTCCTAGCATATACTCTCATTTTTATTGTTGGCGCGGTCAGTAGTCGTCTCCTCTCCATTAGTTTTATGCCTACATGAGCCGTCACAGGTATTGCAAACGATAGCTGGGGGTGAAGGTAATCGCGGCCTTGGGTATATATATGGCGGGCGATTCATATCCGGCTTTGGGATCGGCGCGATAAGCGCCGTTGCCCCAGCATATGTGTCCGAATGCTCGCCAAAGCAAGTGCGTGGGCGTATCACCGGGATGTTCCAAATCATGGTGGCTATTGGGGGCATGATCTCGTACTTCATAAACTGTATGCCTAAATGTTATGCAGCCTCTGCGAACGAAGCTGACCTAGTGTCACCAGTTGGGATAGGCCTTCACGTTCAAAACAGCCCCAAAATCTGGCGTATTCCTTTCGGGTTCCAATTCGTGCCTGCGGGAATTATGGCCCTTGGCCTGTTGACGGTTCGCGAATCCCCACGCTGGCTGGCGTCCAAAGGTCGTAGCGGCGAGGCACATGCGAATCTGGCGTATTTGCGTAGGCGTCCACAGAATTCCGAGGAAGTACGCCATGAATTGGCGGAGATCGAAGCGGCCATAGCAGAGGAGCGCGAAGCCCGCACAAATCTTGGCCTCCGAGAAGCGTTCTTGGGCCGTGGAAACTTCAGCCGGTTTCTTATCGCCTTCTTCATCTTCTTCCTGCAACAGTGGTGCGGGCAGAACTCTGTTGGTTATTACGCACCACAGATATTCACCTCTGTGAGCATTTTCTTCGTCTTTTCCTTCGTCTTTTTCCTTGGGCCAAGCGCTCAAAATACCTAGATCGGGTACACGGGTTCAACCAACTCTCTCCTCGCGTCTGGCATATACGGCGTTGTCAAAGTCATAGCGACATCGCTATTCATATTTCTCTTTGTCGATGCTTGGGGTCGTAAACCGTCACTCTTTGTCTCTGCTGTGGGGATGGGCATTCTGTTTTTCATTGTCGGTGCCATTCTCAAAACACATCCACCAGCCTCGACGCCACAGCCCCACCCACCAGCTTCTGGCAAGGCGATGGCTGCGATGATTTATATCTATGTCTGTTTCTATTCGATCGGTTGGGGCCCGTTGCCGTGGGTATATGTATCAGATATCTTTCCAACACGGACTCGACACTATGGATTGGCCGTCGCATCTTCGTCGCAGTGGTTGTGGAGTGTGTATCTCCTTGATGCTTCTATAAATGATAATCTAGAGCTGGAATTCCCCAGACTTCGTTGTATCAAAAGCTACGCCAACCATTCACACGAGGCTCGGTTACAAGATGTTCTTGATGTTCGCAGCTCTGAATCTGGGGGCGATGGCACCGTTCTCTCTGTGTGACCAACCTCAGTTCCTTTCTGCTAGAAAGT
>QFEA01004157.1:2114-14055 GCA_003315975.1 Lactifluus echinatus
TCCAACTGCTCACGCGCTACACACTCATATATTCCAAACGGTAGAGAGACCCCGCATTGTCAGAAGGACACAACTTGAGGGAAGGGAACGACTTTCTACAAGAAGGCTCAAATGGATAATTGGTCCCTTTTCGGGGGAAAACTCACCCACTCGTTCAGCAATAGTAGGATCAGGGATGCTGTTTCCGTTATAGCATTCTTTGGTAGATCCACGACCCTCGATGCATAGTAGCTAAAGATCACCCGGTCACTGGCCCTGTCCCTAGAAAGAATGCAGAAGACCCATGATGCGTCTGCCAGGACGAAGTAGATGTCCTGTGCACCAGACCGTCCGTGACCGTCGACGACGGTCATCCCGGACCATAATGAACTTGATTGCATAAGACGGACGGGGAAAATGAATGGGGCGTACCCTAGGAACTGTTTCAATGCCAAAGCTTGTCCCATCGCCTCCGGAATATAGTCTAACTAGGATTTCCCGTCAACACGCTTCGCCTCGGCAAGGAATATATCGTCCTATACCCTGTCGAGGGTAATCCCGAACAGCACCAGTGCCTGCAAGGGCTCAATCCGAGCATCCATTCTTAAATTTTTATATAACGAGATCAGTCACGCCTATGAATCCGGATGTGGGCCGTCTGTTTAGGCCTTTGTTCTCGTGTCGGGGGTAGCGCGTGACATAATAGTCCACACTTTCGTCACCCACAGTTCGTACCCGGTAGCGGGATTGGTAATTCGCACACGACCACAAGCATGTCCGTGGCCTCTTGTTCATAATCGTCCACTGCTCGCGGCTGGCCAGCAACCTCGCAGAGCGCCTTGAGAACGGCATCAAGTTAAGGATCATCTGAGGCCCTGCTCCATACTCTACTATAGGCGCACAACACGTCGAGCGGAAGTGAAAAAAAAAGTGAATATGATGACGGCTTTTGAACAACAATACATTGTCACCCTCCATCTTCGCCATGAGATTGATTGGCGATTTTCTCTTGATCAAAATACAGGATGTCATCCATCACTTCGAGGTCTGTCGAATCGCGCACAGCAATGGCAGAAAAGCAGAATTTCTGGTGCATATGGAACAAATCGCCTTCCGTCTCTTCAATTCCTGCCTTTAACGACTCGACAACGACTTGACGCGCCGTTCGCATCTTGCCCAGATTGATGGGAGTGTCTTCGATACTTCTTTGACTCTTGCGGTCTTTGGGTGACATCGCCCACGACTGGTCTTTATTACAGTAGATGTACCAGCCGCAGAACACGTTTCAAACACGTTTCTGTCTTGAAGGGAAGAGAAAGCAAATTCAATTTCTACTTTTCGTATCGCACCTGATGTGATTGTGCTTGCTACGTCACTTTTTTCCACACTTTTCGCACCGTTCCAATACAGTATGGTGAAACGGTCAACAACATTTTCTCCTGTCAGTTCTGGAACGTTACGTTACTACTTAACCAACTAGAGGGCCAGGGCCAATCACATCAAATCATGTGACCGCTTTGAAAAGGCATACATACACGTGAAAAGTCATCATGCCATGTTCTTCAAGTTCTCTCTCAGGTCTCAGGCTTTGTTGGTCAAATTTCGTGACCTGACTGAGCTTATATTCGCAGCTTGTACCAGAGTCATGGCAGAGTGGTTGCAGTCTAACAACTTCAACTCCTATCAGGATCAGGAACAATGGCTACACCTTGGTGAGAATAACTACGGCATCTTACTCGACTTGGGTACATACGTTAGCGCGACCACATGGACGCAACATGCATTAATCACCGAATGGGCACTAACTTTATGATATATAAGCTATGGCCAGAACCACCTCCCCGGGTTTTCCTACGGTGGTAAGGGTGGGGGTGGAGGGTTCGGAATTGGTTTCCTTCCTTAGCCTAGCTCCACCAAACGCCAAAGGATTGGCGGCTGCAGACCTAATCCGAGTAACGTATAGTTAAACGTATACTGTAGAACTCGCGAACTAACGTACTCTACTTACAAGGCCCCATCAACTATGATCGCCCATCACCAACTGCCGAAATATCGATACAGTAATACTAGTCGATAATAATCGGAGGAAAATTTCGGACGAGCCAACCTGATCTCGATCCCGATCCGAACAATGTCGGATGTCCCCCCTTTCGGTAAAAGAAAGCTGTATGATTCATGATTTGATTCTAACTTGAGAATTGGCCGGATGGGTGATGGGCGCCCCAACCGCTGAGAGGAGAAGTCACGCGTGGCCATTTTACGGTAATCGGAAGATCGATGATGTGAAGACATGTCTTATGTATATGGCTCATATTCCACTTATACAGACACTGGATTCTATATGACGGTACAGACAAAAGTGGCGCAATATCGTGGGTACCGTCTTGAAGTTGAAGTAATGCGCTACATTGGGTTGGTGCAAGAACAGAAACCTTCATTCATATATTTTTATGAAAATACCACATTCTGAGGGGGCGTGATGTTAGGGATATACCGCCGCCTTTCGAAGGTGAACGTTCACATCCCACAGACTCGAAGTGGCTGATGAGTTGAAGGGGGAGGTCACACCAGGCCCGGGTTCCATTGCCACTACAACCCACGTTGTGCGGTACCCATACGCTATGCGATACGTTATATACACAAATTTTGAACATGCAGCCCAATTTGTCCCATGCACAAACTTTGAAAGATCAAGTCGAGTCGGTTGTCCCCCTCCAAGCTAAACGGTGTTAGGTCTATAAAGAGACGCCCGATGAACTTGAGGAATCCATAAAATAAGCTCTCCCTCCTCTCCATATATCCAGCCATCATCAGCATCTTCTCCATTTCTTCTGTTGTGATATTTGATACGCGAATCGTGAAATCATGCACCGCCGATGCAATTCGCCACCCATCCGGCGAAAATACAACAGAAAACACCTCATCGGTGTGTCCGGTGTATGGACCTGCAACGACTTCTCTTGTTGTTGCATCTCATATGCCAATCGTACGATCTTTCGAGACTGACACAATGTGCTGCCCGTCTGGCGAGAATGAGACAGAGAGTACACTGTGCCGATGTGGCCAGTAAGCAGTCTTAAGCTGGTGCAGCGTCTCTTGTTTGGCATTCCAGATCCGAATAGTACGATCCATTGAGGCCGACACAATGCATCGTCCGTCGGGCGAAAATGTGACATTGATCAACCGGTTAGTGTCCGTTGTGGCATTCCAGACGCAAATCGTGCAATCGAGCGAAGCTGACACGATATGTTGTCCATCTGGTGAGAATGCGACTGAGTACATCTCACCGGCGTGTCCAGTAAATCGACCCGATTGATAAATCCAGATGTAACTGCTGCCCACCGGAACAAGCTCTCTCTCTGCCATCGTTGCTATTTGGACGCCATGCTCTTCGAACACATCCAAAAAGAGCTGGCTCCGAAGGTACACTCAAATATCTTGTTCCGTTTAGCAGCAAGCTCGCGGTCATCCATACGTGTCATCTCAACAGATGACGCTTTCACGAACGCAGATTCGATATTCCAGCCTGGACGTGATGAAGATGCGGAAGTTCGATAGGAGTTCAAAGACATGTTGAGCGAGAAATAGGTGTAACCCACTCTCGTCAAAAGGGATGAACGGATTGCAAATCTTCGAGTGGTGTAAGGAGGAGAGGAGTGATTGGAAAAGTTGCGAGTACTGCGAAGAGACGAATTGTCCCTCACGGCCTTCCCAAGAGCAACTTTGACTGACGGATATCAATCGGAGAGATTGCGGGTGATTGTCGTTAAAAGCTGGTAGGCATCGCGCTTCCATCCCGAGAAAGGCGAAATAACTGCTGAGAAACTTGTTGTCGAGGCTACCTGCGACTTCATGTGCGATTGAGACACTTGCCAGTGCTCGCTTGGTCGAAGAGAACCATCGCACGATTAGAGTTCGGGCTGCTCACCCACTTGACGACAGGGTCCAAGAAGTGTTGGCGCGTTCCTGGTAGACAGCGTTTCTTCCTGCCGAATCGCCAGCATCCCTTATAAGGAATTTCTCAGATGGCTCCGTCCAGCTCCATCTGAAGCGTGGTAACAGCAGCCGCATGCGTGAGAAATTTGTCTCCGAGTCTGAGAGGCCTGTACAGTAATCTTCCACTTTCTCGTTGACTTTTCCACTGAAAAAAACTCTTCAGCGTCCGCCTTCCTGATTCTGAAAACCGCATGTTTATAACTATAAAAAGGCATAAATACAACATAACAAATCCTACGTCCTTTGCATACAATTCGATGAAGTCACGACATCTGGAGATTAGATTCAAGGATCCTTGCCAGTCTAGACTCTGGCTGGATGTTCTTGTTCGTTTGCTTCTTGTGCAAAGTCAAACGCATCACACATCACCTCGAACAACGTTCACACATAATCACACTGAAATTGCTGCAGAAAAGACTAGAAACCAGGTAAAATAAAGAATGAATGTTCCATGTCCTTTGACAAGACAAGAGAAATGACAAAAAATAACGATCCTGGCATACTTGTGCAATCAGGTCAAGGGTGTCCATTACTTGCATATTATCAAGCAAGTAACGGACACCCTTGACTCGATTGCACATGATTTCATATATAGCATCAATAGCTTCCGTGGTACAGGATGTCTCTGTCTCTCTATTCCCTTCTCATGGTGAATCCCACCAGCTTCTTAAACTGCGTGGCACCTGGCAGGTCCTTCAATAGCAGACTCGCTCGAATCAGCAGTCATAAGGATTGGGTTATTGATGGCCGGACTTAAAGTGAGAGGTTTGTGTCAAATAGCAATCGTTAAGATGATGGCTGGTTCCACTAAATGTCCATACCCATCACCGCTTAAAGCGATGTATTGATAGCAATGTCTACCATGTATGATATATGACAGATATGTTGCAGCATATGATGTTTAATGGCCAGACTGGGGATTGAACCCAAGCCTCCTGAATATATACCAGGTGCTCTACCACTGAGCTACCTAGCCTTGGGTTTCATCTTGGATTGCCCCTCTTTTGCCACTTTTACTTGTGGACAGATTGCACATCCAGCAAGATATGCATGGGCAAGAGCTCTCAGATAAAATGAACCATGTTGGGGTCTCACAAGTTAGTTCCTACCTTCCGATGAACAGGTCCTTCTGCATGGTGCGCCTTGTATCAACCTTTAGCGTAAAACAGGACGATGGTCGTACAAAGCACTGGACGAGACTCAGTTGTAGCAGGCTCTAAATAAAAGACAACATCTCTTACAAGGCAGTGAAGGTCTCCATTCTGCACGTTGACTCCGTACAGAACCTGTCTGCTTTATTGTCAACCTGTCGGTCACAAGAGCATAAATAGTCTCTTCGTTCCGTTCTGAGAGATGTGGCCATGGTGGATCACGTGCTAATGGATTAGGCAGGGCGAGAGATTCAGCACAGCAGTGACCCCGATCTGGAGCAAACTTCGTTGTACATGCCGGCTTCCGCGCTGCATGAAGACAGTCGTGTTATAGAAAACACTATGAGGTCGAGTTAATTTCAGTTTACGTTTTACGTAACGTGTCCCTGTAACTTAGAGTTGATAAATTAATCTATATTGCATGTGGAGCAAATGTGCCCGCAGTCGTCGTGGCCGTGGTTTGCTTATTCGTTTCTATGTTTCAGACGATCGTTCTCTTGTTATAGGATAGGACACTTTACTTATGTGCTCGGACGTGTAGCGTGCAATCGGGCCGAAGCCGCGCGATCTAGTCGCGTTGTTCGCTTAGCTGGCCGGATCAGTTGTTATCTATAGCAGTGATCGTATGTCCGTGTGCCTACAGCCGTATGTCTCATTTGTGTCTTATTTGTTTCTTTTCATAGTTACACCATTGTTTCTCCTGACACTTACCGTACTTAAGCGGTACTCAGTGGTAGTTTATTCCCTCAGCCTTGTGCAATACTGTACTGAGGTGAGCGTTTGTACGCGTTTTGTAGCAGTTTTCCCTGTACTTACTCGCATCACAGATTGACTCGTACTCTTACAGGTGAATATTTATAACCTACTATTGTACAATACTGTGCGCATACGGAGATTGGCTCGTACTCTTACAGTACTCGCTCACGCACACTTTATCAGATCCAATTGCCAACTCAAACGCTATTATGTTATCCCATAAACTTCTATAATTTTAACTCCCCAACTCCTCTCTCTCGGAACCACACAGTACAATCTTCCTATATGTATTGCTATCCACGACGGTCATGTCCCTTTTTCATTAGCACAACCAGATGACCCCAAATTCGTATGCGAAAGGTCCCTTACATGCGGTGCTCCCTGCAACTGACCATGATTGCAAACCAGGCACTCATAACTCCGGAAGAGGGGTGCATTAATCCACTCGATTTCATTATGCTTTCTAAGATAGCATAACTGTCTTTATGCAGCGTGAAAGCCGGCATAGTACAACGAAGCTTGCTCCAGCGGGCCATGACGATGTACCCTTTAGCTAGGTGTAACAAAACATGTGAAGGTGGTGATGTATGGACTAAGCGGACTGTCTCCTCCAGTTTCCATGCCATTTATGTTCAGACACATCACATTTACGACCCTACTAGTTCGCAGGCTTCCGTAGAGCATACTCGCATATCAAACCTCTTTGTTTCATGTCATACAGCGTGGATAATCCACGACCTCTGGACTACTCAATCCATGCTCGCCAGACGAATCAGCAGCGGTAACTGCGGCCCAGCAGCAGGATTCGACGCTATCACAGGACGCCCGACGAGCCCAGACTTGCGCACGATGTCGTCCGCCGGCAGAGCCAGCTCAAACTCGAACGCCCGCACCAGCGTGAATAGGAGTGCTTTCATCCTGCATAACATCGATAAGATAAGACAGATCAGATACATCAGCTCTATCAGCTCCTCGTTGGTCTCGGGCGACGAAGGAGGATCAACGCACTCAACCACACTGAAGCGGTAGCCTATACACGCGTGCGCACCAGAGGTGAATGTCAACAGGTGACCATAGATGCTTGGCAGCCCATGTGCCGCCTCAGGCACGCAATCCCATCGCTCGGGCCTACAATATCCCGAATTATCTACCGTGCTGTGAACGGGAGAGGAAGCCGGAGTGGCGAACGAACCTGAACTCATTTGCATCTTCGCCCCAGATCTCTGTCGACTGGTTCAGCAGACAGATTGGGACGATAACGAAGTCTCCTTTCGCAATCCTTTAGTGCATCCAAAATCAGTCGTTCAAACAGTATGTGATGTGTCAACAAGTAGCCATTCGTACCGTATCGTGTTTTGCAAGACGCCATGGTTGTCTGTGAAGGGCTTTTGCAGTGGGATCACCGCGTCCTGCATGGCAATGCGCTGCGTCAACGACACAGGGGCATAGAGGCGCAGCGCCTCGCGGACGACACCTTCCAAATAAGGGAGCACATTGAGTTGCTCCATAGTTGGCAAATTGGTTGGGCAGGTGCGCAGCTCAGCGCGAAGCGTTGATTGGACGGCAGGGTTACATGAGAGTGCGAAAAGCGTCCAAGCTACGGCAGAGCTGCAACGCAAACACTCAACGATGCGTTACGAATATAATCAAAGCTCTTACGCCGTCGTCTCATGACCTGCCGTCAGGAACGTGGGTACCTCTGCAACATAATGCCGATGCCTCAGACCCAAAGGGGGAAGGAAAACGGAAAACGAGAAAAGCAATGCTCACGTGCGAGGATGTCTGAATCACTCATGCGTATATTTTCTGGCGTATCAGCGGCCATGTTCGATTTGATGAGCAGGCTAAGGAGATCATTTCCCTGCACGTCCTGTTTTTCAACCACACCGGACCCTCCTGCAACTTGCTCTGCCATCACAGCGGCCTTCTTGTCTTCGATGAGCTGAGATCCGATGTTGTGTATCTCTTTGAAAGCGCGATCGAGCTCACGAGAGCGTGCCGTCGGCTGCGGAGGAGGAAAATGTTCAGCGCGACTTCCTTGGATGGAGGAAGAGGGATACACATACGATTGCGCGGAAGAGTGGAAAGAAAAGTTGAACACAGAGAAAGAAATCAAGCACGGGGTGACTTATAATTGAGCACATTGTCGCGTATATATCATTCTGTTTCTCATCCAGAGAACGCAGAGAGTCAAAAGCGTGATTAAATCCTGAATACGATTTCATATGCATAATTAATACAACCTGGGACTGCCGACGGAATTACGTACCTGCTAGTCCAATAATGTCCAGGGTGACTTTATCCAGCCAACCATATGCTTCCACGCGCAACTTTCCATCCTTCCGTGATGGCTTGGAAACAAGCTCTGCCCAGATATCGCGAAGCTTGGATTGGAAGCGCCAGTCAGTAATGAAGAGAGCGACCGCTCGGTTATCAAAACATTACCTCCAATGATTTCTCTATAAATATTGGTAAGAGCTTCCGCACCTGAGCAGGGCCAAATGCGGGACTCTAGAAACAGAAACGGTTAATGAAATTCTCGGCAATCGATGCATTGATTCCTACCATGACCCTGCGCTGGAAGCGATCGGCATCGTGAGAGTCGCCCAAATCGGAATATTCAGTATATACGCGCGTACCTGTTTCTTATGTTCTGACCCTAGTTAAGTATAACGAAATTGAGGGTTCAAATATTTGTTTCCAAGCCATCAGGAACGTCAGTTGCTTGCTCACCTTCGACAAAGAGGAGGCCTGCCCAAGGATATGTCAGCAATATGACAGATATACAACAACACAACCACGGGCATTGCGCACCTCTTCCAGCAAAAGTGCCTAGCATGAACCTCAAAACCTCAGGCTTCTGAAACTCGTCGTCATGTTGCAAAACATGCGCGACGGCGACCGGGTCGACAGTCAACACCTCCAAGAGCTGCACGCGACGACATAGACCAAGTCAAGCCGGGCTGCAGACGAACGACAAACAGAAGGACGGGCGTACCCCAAACGGGCCGTGGACCCGGACGGCGTGTCCATACGTCTGGATCCATTCTTCCTGCAGGCGCGTTGCGTCAGCCTCCGGCACATCGACAAAGTTGCCCCTGAGCCAGTCTGCCCTTTTCGGCCCGGGGAGGCTCTGCAGCGGCGAGCGGCTTGCCCTGACACGCTGATGCACGTACATGAATACGACGTACGCCGCCAGCGTTCCGGACAGGACGCATGCGCCAAGGACGAGCTGGCGCAGGGCGGCTGCGAAGACGCGGAAGTGTTGCGTGGAGAAAAGGATGCTGCTGGTGGTGCTGTACATGATGGCGCCAGTAGATACCTGGGAATCTGAGATACCGCAGTGATATACTGACAGCTGTACTTGTACTGTAGTTTGTCCATGTGCTGCATGCGATGCACGTGCTAGACTGCGGAGATGCCGATGCCGAAATGATGGCGAATCTCGCAGTTTGAGCCTTTGACGCGTCGGTGGTGACTTAGCCCGTCGGCAACTGTGTGAACCCACCAAGCCACGAAGCGTATGCCGTCTTTCCGTCGGAGAAAATGAGCGTTGTGGCGGTTATAAACAGGTCATTTGTAGATCCCGTTCTTGCTATCGGCCACATAACACCAGATTGGTCTTTAAGTGGTGAGTTGAGTCAACCGGTTATATCGGCTTTCGAAGGCGAACGTTCAAATCCCAGACTTGAAGTGGCTGATGAGTTGAAGATGGAGATCACACCAGGCCCGGGTTCCATTTCCATCACAACCCACGTTATACGGTACACATATGCTCACGAAGAGTGATTCAGCGCGCGATACAAGATGGAGGGAATCCAGGTGAGACATCCCCACGCGATACAACTCTAAAACCCCGTTGATAAAGTATGGTGAGTGATCGAATAGATCGATGATCTTGAAGACACGTCTTCTGTATACATTTAAAACGGAGGACCTATACGGACACCGGTGTAAGGCGGCTGCGTGCGGTAAGCGTGTTCGCCAAGTAAGAGTGAAACTTGTAAGGTAGAGGAAAAGGGAGAGGGAAAATAGGGGAGACAGAGAGAGAGAGATACAGCGACGGCGACTGGTATAAATGGCTGCCGAAAGAGGTAAAGAAGAGGGAGAAGGAAGGCACGTTGAAAGGGGATGCGGTTCAGTAGGGGAAAAGTAGTCAGCAGACAAGCTTGACAGGCTGCGTGCCTTTCGACCAAGTGTCCCTACTCTCCCCCCAGGCCCAGGACGCCCGGACGACAACAAATGATATCACGTGATATATATATATATATTTTTGTCCGCACGTCCGCACAACTGTGGGGTACGGGTACGTACACATACGTACGACAAGTGACCCAGCTCTCCGATGACAACCAAACAAAATCTCATGATTGCCTTTTTTTGGTACAAATAAGATGATTGTATTGTGCATGCTGTAGGCTATGTCTATTACAGTAGTACCTACAATGATTGTTGCCTGTGGTCGACTTGATGATTACATGATGAGAGCAGTGACAAGCTAGACAGAAAACAGTATAAAAATGCAGTAGAAGAGAGCATACGATGTGTGTCAAAGCATAAAAGCCCTGTGGATGAGAGTCCAGATCCTTCTAGCAAGTCCAAAGAGGAGAGGTTGTGTGGCCTTGGGCAGTGTAGTGTCGGGCGCTGAGGTTGAGATAAAGACAGACTAGGTGGAAAAGGAATATGAAAATGTGATGGATAGTAAGCATATGAAGAAATAAAAGACTGGTGAGGCCTTGTCACCAAAATCCAGGTCGTTCGGGCCAGGCAGATGTTGACACGTCGAGTTGAGGAGCAAAGCTAAGGAAGGGCAGGAGTGACAGCGGTACATCACGTGCTTGTACCAAAAAAAATCAATCACGTGATTTTGTTTGGCTGTCGTTCCGGGCTGGGGAGAGCTGGGCCAGTTCCTTCGACCGATATTTTAGTAGATTTGTTGGAATCATTTGACTCGCGCCCTATGTCCCTCACCGTTTCTTGTATTGTCTACTTACTGACGATCAAGTTTACTTACCAACCCATGCCTTATCTTAATTACTATATGAACGGCCTTTCTTCCCCATCCCGTTGTACATCTTCGACCGATTTATGGTACTTGCCTCTTCCCCACGCGTGTATAAAAAACTCCAGATGATTGTCCTCGAAGTACAGCTCAGAAGCAAATGGATTTGGACCTCCGTGCAATCTCCGAATCGCCCCCATTGTTCTCAAATCCCTTGTGATATTTTCTTTCCTTTCTCTCTCTCTCCTTGCCACCTCACTGCTCGGCTTAATGATGCCGAACCAAGCCAACGAGCCATATGCATCAATAGTCGCGCTCGATAAATCCATCTTTCCATCTTACTGAAGAGCGCCTTCATCCTTCGCTCGTGCTCAAGCCCACTTTCTTTTCGACTTTCCCCCTTCTCGCCCTCACCTTGTTCCACAGTAGTGTAGGGCTCGTGCCCTCGCTGCGGGTGCAACACCGAGTTGCCCGGAGTCGCCGTCGCCTGCCTAATTTGGACACTCTTTTGTTCTTGTTTAGTACTCCGCCGCTCGTCTGTATGTATTGAAAGCCTCCTACGTACGTAGAGTAACAAACGAGGGGGTAGAGTTGAAGAGAATACCAGTCAAGCCCCTCCTTTGTCGCGTCGAAACATTAGCGAGGGTGGAACTGAAGAGTATACCAGTCAAGCCCCTCCTTTGCCGTGATCAAAGCCGTCAGCGTCGTCTCTAAGTTTCTTTTGCCAGCGTTTCCGTTTTCTGCCAGCGCGCGCATGCACTACACACACACACACTTTCTCTCTCGTGTGTACGCCAGGCAGTGGGCGGGGCCAAGAGTGCCACCGCTCCTACCGCTCCCTCGTTGTTCTCACATCTCGAGCTTGGACCACCCTCCCCGAACTCACACTCTTTAGTAGCGAGCTGGAATTTCTCCTTCCCAAGTCTCATTCGCTCTTCAACTGACATCGTCCTCAGCGATCTATCTTGCCACGCGTCTACAAAATTGCCGGGTTATTTCTTGTCTATTACAGTGACCAGCTTTTACACTCTCTTCCCCCTTCTCTCTCGGCCGCGCA
>QFEA01004181.1:8249-24760 GCA_003315975.1 Lactifluus echinatus
CAATCTCAGTCTCAGTCTCAGTCTCAATCTCAGTCTCAGAGCCAGAGCCAACCAGAAGCAGGTCCTTCGAAGCCTCCGCGATCATACATACCCGTACGGACGTGGCCTTCAAGTTCTGTGGATGGGACGGACGTAACGCCATCGCTTACATCCGATGGTGACGCCGAGCAAGCACCCGACGAGCCATTACCCCGCACGCCTCCCCAAGTACCCACACTTGCCGTCGAATCGCCGGAGGAAGCGGCGCTCCCGCCGCCACCACCACCACAGAAGGGAGTGGCCGTCCCTCGACCGCCCACGCCTCCGCGACGAGCTCAGGCTCGCGAGCGGTCCACCCGTGACGTTCCAACCCGAAGCGTTCTAGACAAACGTCCACCACGATCGCCGCTTCCTGCACCTACACCGCTCAAGGCGCGCCCACCGGCACGATCTGCTGCGCGTCGTAGGATACTGGAGGAATCAGATGACGAGGATGACCCAATTGCTATTGCAGTGCCTGATTCTCCTCTTGCTGATCGCCTACGAAGAGAGAGAAAACCTGCAACGACGGGCGTACCGTCAGAATTGTCGTCTCGGGATACATGTGGGTTTTCAACGCAAAGCAGCGCAGCGAACAAGATTACGCGGAGGCGAACGCTTGATGAAGAGCTACGGAACTCGGATGGCGTGACTGAAGACGATTTACTAGCGTTTGATATCGAACCACACGTCTATTCTACCACTGGCTCTACTGGCGCGCGCGGTCGAAAAGGCTTCCTTGCGCATGGTGGTGGAGGTGGTATACCAGTGTTCATGGGTGCCGGAGCTGTGGAAGGTGCCGAAAGAGATGACGAAGACGACGTGGAGATAGTCGCCGCCCCTCCGCCCCCACCGCCTCCAAGAAAAGCAAGAGCAAGAGCACGTGCTGCAGGTGGTTCACGAAGACGATGATGTTGATGACGACGACGACGACGACGATATAGAACATATGACCCGATCTATTATTCATGTCTAGGCTCTGTTGTTGTGGATTTTGATTTCCTCTGATATCTGGGTAGAGACGAGACACCACTACGACTACATCATCTGTCTTTATGCCTTGCAACCCTTTGTTACCCCTGTTTTCTTTTTCGTTTTATCTCAGTGTAGAGTTGTTGTACTCGAATTATATCTGAGCAGTGGCACCGGGAAAACGATGTGCCCGTGCCCGGCCTCTGAGGGATTTCGCTGTGTCAGCGCCTTTATCAATAACCGATCTTACCTTTATACCGCCATGATTGCGCCCATATCCAACATTCCCGACTCAGCCCTCGCCGTACTCTCAGAGAGTTCACGGGCTTGCATAGAGCGATTGCTCGCCCATCAAGCTGATGTATCAAATCTGTATGTTTCCCGTCGGCCCGACGCACCGGAGTATTTGCGCCTGATTTCGTGCCAAGACATTTAGATTTTCCCATCTCAAGGCTAGCAGCAGTGTTAATCCTTCTGTATGAACGTGCTGGCGAGCTACGCGTGCTCTTGACCACACGCTCGAAGGAACTGCGCTCGCATCCGGGGCAGACCGCCCTTCCCGGGGGGAAAATGGACGACGGGGACGCAGGGATCATTGAAACGGCAGTGAGTGAACCCCTCGGCTCCTTTCACCATGTGGGACCGAGACAAACTCCATGTCGTGTCGTTTTCACACAATAGTTCCGAGAAGCAAACGAAGAAGTCGCGTTCCCGCTGCGCTCTCCGCACGTGCACACGCTCTGTACGCTCGACCCCTCCGTCTCGCGGAACCTCCTCGTGGTCACGCCCGTCGTCGCATTTCTGGACGACACTTCCGTCCTGGAGGGGTTGCGCGCGGCCCCTGGCGAAGTGGCACATATATTTGACCACCCGCTTGAGGCGCTGCTCGACCCCGGCCTAGCGCGTAAGGAGGCTCTCGTGCCGCTGGGCGGCGAGGACTGGCCGTATGAGGCAGAGCTCCATGTACGTCCGTGGTCCCCGCCGTTAACATAACACTCATGGCCTTCATCTCGACATAAACTTGCAGAATTTCACGGATGTTCTCTGGATGGGCAGTACGTACCGCATGCACCGCTTCCGAAGCACCGCCTCGCCAGTGAAAGGGCTGACCGCTGACATTCTGGTGCGTGCGCCTTCTCACGTTTCCTCGTCCTTGCCTGGTTTTAATTCATTTGACGGACTGGCACGAATTAGCTTGCGACGGCGAGGATTGCTTATGCACGCGAAACTGTGTTCCAACGATGGGGGCCGGGGCAATTGAGAGCCTTTGTAGAGATACAACGAGCTATGGATGATGTGGGTGCTCATTCGCAGCGACAGCCGCCAAGTGGACGGCTGCCTGGACCTGTCGTGCCCACGGCAACTGTCGGCGCATGATAGCTACTTGGATATTAGGCTGTTCGTGGTCGTGGGTAGCGCGAAGTACAGCAATAGAACATATATTCCATATATAGTAATTGACTTCAATGGGAGCAAACTGATGCATGGTCGTAGTTATACGAATCGGTGATTGCAAATGTGGTGGCAATTAATCTGGCTGCCAGAGGCAATAATGGAGGAGCGACGCACGCATCACACTTGCCTCAAAAGCCGAATTTTTTGAGGGGAACGTCTTCAAGTGTTCGAGAATGTTCCCACGCCGTTTCAAATTTGTTCTTTTATTTCTTTTACTGTTCACTGTTCTTCAAGCTGCTTGCAATGTTCGAAGCCGATGCATGCGTGACCTCGCGCAGTTTCTAGTAAGTTCGCCCCGAAAAACAATTTCGTATGCGTATAGCCGTCTACATAAAACACGGCCCGTAGCACAACTGAAAAATGTAACCAGCCGTGTGTCGAGTCCCTCCAAAAATAAAAATCCTCCTGTGGGAACCTTTCGTTCGCACTCGTGCTTACTGCTTACTTCGAATTTCCCTTCACGCTCTTATTAAGAGCATCTCACATTTGCATCGTCGTCACAACCTGTCTTCAACGCGACCTTAGACTACGCGATGAGGAAAGTCTAGCATGACTTGGATGGAGAGAGATCAGTCCGCGCTCCTCCACTTCCCGGGATCAATCGTAGTAACAGGTTTTTCCTTCAATCAAGTTTGAAGACGCCAGTTTATCGTTCAGTACGTAGAGTCTTGTGTACTGTCGCGATTCTTGCCAACTTCGTCTCATGATCTCAAGTTTATATTTCAACGTATTCCGACGATTCTAAACTAGCTAGAAAAGGTCGGCAGATTTGGTAAGTTACACTCCAGAAGTTTCGCAATCTCCTCGTGTCTTGTTATTCCCTTCGCAAGCTGTAGTGCAGTCCTGCCTTTGTCATCTTCTGCGCCCATATCAGCGCCATGCTCGAGTAACAGGCGTGCGACTTTGAGCTTCTCCTCGGGCGTCCCATTCAAGATTTTCGCCGACTGACCGGAGGTCAGATGTAAAGGGGTTGAGCTATACTTATCCCGTGCGTTCACGTCTACACCATATTCAAGCAATAACTGGGCAACAACGGGTTTACCACATATCGAAGCCATGTGTAAGGGAGTCAGGCCCTCGTGATCCTGTGCCTCGGGATTGGCGTTGTGCTGAAGCAGTGTCCGAACCACCTCGGGGTTTCCCCCCCTAGCTGCTAAATGCAAGGGAGCATCGCCGTAGCGTGTCTCGCAAATATTCGTATCCGCACCGTGATCGATTAGCCAGGGAAAAAGGTCAGCATCTCCTCCATGCGATACTGCACCCAGCGGGGTACTTCCATTGTTGTCTCGAACATCTACGGCTGCACCATGTTGATAAAGTAACTCCGCAACCTGAAAGTGTTTCTGAGATAATGCTGCCACCAATGGCGCCACAGAACGACCGCCACGAGCATTCACGTCTTGTCGACGCTTTACAATAAGGTGGCTGGCCAGGTCATAAAATCCACAGAGCGCAGTGTAATACAGGGATGACGCGTTTAATCTTTGGGAAGGCTCAAGCCCTGAATCAAAGACCATTGGACTGGTGGTGTGATGGTCGAGATCGTACAACCGGAGCCACACAAAGAGATGTGGTTTATCTGGGTCGAAGAGATGTTCCATCCCTTTCCGTACGTGTGAGGACACATTCATAACCTGGACATGGGCGACCCAGTATCGAGCGGCATATTTAGCCAGAGGGAACACATCTTCAATGTTATCTTTAATGCCGTCTTCGGTGTTACTAGTATCTTTAGTACAATCTTCGGCGTAATCTTCGTAGTCTTTTGTGCTATCTTCGGTGCTATCTTTGTCAGCGCGATCGTCCGCAGGCATCCGCAGGAGGACACCTAAACAACATTGTGCCAGAACCGTGTGGGCAGGCTCGAAGGAGATATGATACCGTGAGACATCTCCACTCGACGAGGCGAGCCGAGGCGATGTCAGGAATTCCTTTACCGAGAAATGTGCGAACTGCACAACTCGTGAATCATCGGTATCGACGATGGCAATCAAACTAGAACATGCCGCTTGAAGAGCATCTTCTTGGTCTTCCCATCGCCAGTCTGGGTTCAATTTTGGGACCTCGTCGGCACCGTCAAAGTCAACTGCGAGTACTTCTGCGAGTTCCTCGACGCGAAGCGGCCGCATAGATACTACGAGACATTGTAACAGACGATAAACGTCTTTTTGGTTCGCCTCGTTGATTTCCCTGAGCACGCGAAGATACGTTTCATCGAGCGTTTTGGGCAATTCGCCGAGTACTTGCTCGATATTGCGTGCAAGACACCATCGCAGCGTTTCAAGCTGACATACGACCCATCGAAACCTAGAACCGGTGTGAAAAGAGTTGACAGATTAAATCGATACCCATACATTCCGTCGGCTCTTTCTGAGAGTGCGTTGATCACCAGGTCTTTGACCTCCTGTCTCCACTTTTTCATCACTGGTTCCTTGTCCGAGTAAACGACTGAGCTGACGTATTTAGAAATATCTTTCTTCTGGCCATCTTGGTTGTGGAGAGAAACCTTGAACTCCGCCAATTTTTCGAAGACATTTTTGATATCGAATTCGGGTCGACTTGTAACACAAATATGCAGGTTGGTAAATTGCAACTCGACGAGTTCCCTCACAAACTCAAGGACTTTTTGACGCGAGGGTGGTAATCCAATCCCCTTTGAGGTATTAGGGCATTCATCAAGAGCGTCGATGATAAGATAGACTGGGACTTGTCCAAGTGCAATAAGCATACTTTTGAAGCATTGCGAAAGTGCACCTTCGCTGGGTTGCTGTTTCCCACGGTCATGTTTAGAATACAAGTCGAAAAGAGGTTTGATGCAAAGACTGGATTGGGCAGAAAGCTGGATGAGGAGGGAAGATTGTAAAGCACGCGTATCCTGTTTTGCCACGTCTTTGAAGTCGAAAAAGAAATAAATTACATAGGACGACTCGGCGTTCGTGATACGTTTCATATCGTGGATGATCGCGGAGCTTGTCGATAATATGAATTGTACGGAATATACCAAGTTGAAGGACGACATACCTAAGGATGCTTTTTCCCGAGCCTGCTGTTAAGCCAAGAGGAGAGGCATTAGCGGTAGCAAAGGGACTAGGGAAGAAAAATACGTTTTCCGTGTATCCATAGCAACGATTCAGAACCTGACGTTTTCCAATCGTTAAAGTTGTCGTCTCGAATGAACCATGTCGCGGTGCCATCGTGGTAAGCATCGCGGGCAGTGTTATAATTGACGGAAGGATCTGGCGGAGAAAGCCATTGTTGGAATTTGTCGCGTAACTGATCTTCTGTGGTATTCTGACACTCCAGCCAACGTCTCAAATCAATGAGATCGGTCCCGATCTGTTGTGTCGCTACTATTGCTTCTCTCACACCTAAGGGCATGCGTGTTGAAGTTAGAAACAGAAACCACCCAGGATACGCCTTGCGCACCACCAACTACCTCATCCATTTTATTGTCGACATCGTCGGTAATTTTCAGGACTTGCACAGTCGCAGTGAGAGCCTCATCATGTGACAGTTTTTCCAACCTTTTCAGCGCATCTTCGATATCCGTCCTTCCTACTAACTTCTTCAAATATTTCTCTGAGAGCAGTCAGTTGAGCGCTAAATCTAGGCTAGTACCCAACTCACTTGCCCATTTTCGGTTGATCTCCTTTGTCGCGATAGCGAATATCCCGAGAGTCTCTGCCATCATCTTTACGATCCAGTTCTTCATCGCCGGAGTTGGCCGCACGTCAATGTAGATCTTGAGGCGTTCAAAAAAGTTTTCAATGCACTCGAAGACACCGACAAGAGCATCTTGACTCGCCCCCACGTCCTTAGCCGCCTATTCCCGAGAGTCAGAATTAACAGCGTCATTGAAGGACCCACGCACGATGAGAAAGACACCTATGCCGGTAAAGATTACTTTTGCGGGCGGGAACACCTACAATCCGAGTGTTAGAGCGCAGATCGCCGGCGAGTTTGTGACTCTTGTATATTTACGAGACCAACGCCTTCGCCAAGCGCGGCAGAAAACCCACATAGGACAGTAACGGTGGCATCGAGACACTGCCTGGAGCTGTCACCACTTCTCTGAGTTAGAACTTGCTGTTGAATATTGTTGAGTATATTGAGGACTGCGCTAGGAGACTCGCACGCTTGCAGTTGGGTCGCGAGCTGATGGGTAAGAAGATCCCTCTTCGTCAGCTTCTTATAGTTGTTCAACGCGTCATCGAAAATGGCCTGAAAATTGGAGGAGGTCGAGGAAACAGGGAGAGGAATGTGAGACATCGTGTCAGCGGGGGGGAACTGGTTCGGACTGAGGGTATTGGTGTGGAGAGAAGGCAACGGCTCTTTGGGATATGGATAGACGCGCAATGTAAATGATCACACACAACAGATATGGTTAGCCAGCGCCGGTGGTGGACTACTAGTAAGAGCAGTGGCCCATCTGTCTTCGAGTTGGTAGCTCTGCACCATGACACGACCGCAATTTTCGAGATTCTAGTGAGGGTGTAGTAAGATGCAGTCAGCGTCTAAACGATCCACTAGCTAGTCAGTTGTCTTTAAATTAGCTTGCTGGCCACGACTTGGATGAGCTGTGGACGAGCGATATTTCAAATTTCCAATTTCCAACATTCAATGCAAACGTAACACCGTCCATGCAAACGCCGTCCATTAATCGCCAGGACGGAACATCCAAACTTGGGGTGGATTTTCATAAGCGATTTCATGTCTAGACATGGAGGGAATTTTCCATTTCAAAGCTGGCGACAGTGCTAATTCTCTTATATGAATGTGCTGGCGGGATATGAATGCTCTTGACCATGCGCTCGAAGGAGCTACGCTCATATCTAGGCAGACAACTCCTGCTGGAGGTGAATTGAGAGAGACACGAAGGCTGTAGAAAAGCAGGTGAGCACTTTCTTCTCCCGTTCACTGCTCTGGGACGCGGGTCCATTGACAGATCTCCATAGCCTTTTGTTTTGAAATTTATTTTTTCGCCGGTTCAGGGAAACAATTGTAGAGGCCCCATTCCCTCTGCTCCCTGCATATCCACACGCTTTGCATTCTTTGTCCATTCGTCTTCGGGAAAGTAGTTGGTATTCGCGAGACACCTTTCTCGAGGGCTGTATACAACTCCTTTGCGAGGTAGCACATATATTCGATCATCCACTGGAGACGCTAAGGCTCTCCGAGTCGGGCGATTTGGGAAGCATGACTGGCCGAAATAGTCGCACAAAATTTTACTGATGTCCACTGGCGGAGCAGTTGGTACCTTATGTACTGCTGCGGTGCTACTGCTTCGCCAGCGAAGGGATGGCAGCTGAAATTCTTTTGCGTCTTCTCATTTCCTTGGCATGGTCTGGTTTAACCGGTTTGATGCAGTGTGACTGACTTGTGCGTACGAGGATTGCACGAATATATGCGAGACTGTTTCGATGACATGGGCAAGGGCAATTCCAAAGCCTTGGCAGAGGCTCAACGGGCTATGGCCGCCATGGCCGCTCACTCACAGCCACAGCCGTCAGTTGGACGGCTGCCTAGACCTGTCATGCCGACCGTAACTGTTGGTCCATGGTAACTACTTTGATATCAAGCCCCCTACCGAGAAATGAAATAGTCTTCTGATAAGCTGGATGGCGCTGGAAGTCGTTGGCTGAGCAATACTGGGGCGAGCTCGGAAATACCTAAGGGAAAAGGGAAGGCTAGTACATGTAAAATTGAAGCGGCATTCGTACGTGCGTGAGCAGCATTGGACTAGCATTGGACTTGGGACTTGGAAGGAGGTCGCGTTTGATGGCGACTCGGTATGGAATAGTAATCTGAAAGAAAAAAATAAATTGAAGTGATGAGCAGACTTAATTCCGATATTTATCCCGTCTCCCGGTCGATGGGGGTTGTGAACACATCGGAGGGACGAGGTAGACGCGTAGTGTGCAAACGGGCCGAAGCCGCGGGATCTAGTCGCGTAGTTCGCTTAGATGGGGTCGACCAGTGCTATAGATAATGACTGATCCGACGTCGGATCAGAGAGCAACTTCATGATCTCCGCATGTCCTTTCTCCTCTGCGAACTGGAATGCTGTCTTGCCCTGGTTATCTCTCGCAGCTATATCCGCACCATGCTCTAGCAACACTCGTACAACTGCGAGCTTCATAACCTCCAGCAACCGCCAATGCACCTTCTTGCCTGAGACTAGATGTAACGGAGTCGAGCCATCCATATCCCGCGCGTTAACATCAGTGCCATGGTCAAGCAATAAACGAGCGACATCAGATTGACCGAATTCCGATGCCAAGTGTAATGGAGTACCCCCCTCTTCATTCTTGGCTTTGGGGTCTGCATTGTGCTTCAATAACATCTGAGTCGCTTCGATATGTCCGTTTGCGGCTGCATAATGTAGCAGAGTGGAGTCGTATGACATCTCGCGGGCACTCGTATCCGCGCCATGGTTGAGGAGCCACTGCGTCACTTCGGTGTGTCCATGTATAGAGACGACATGCCTGCGCCACACCGATAGAGTAGCTCTGCAACCTGGAAGTGTTTCCGTGATAATGCTGCCACCAGCGGTGTTATTTGGGCACCGCCATAGGCATTCACATCTTGTAAACGATTGAAAATGAGGTGCTCTACGAGGTCGTGAAATCCGCAGAGTGCAGCGTAATAAAGAGGAGCTGGTCTTGATCTCGGGTTGGAGGAGAATGGGAACTGGTAAAGAACGGAGTTGCGACCGCGGGGAGTGTCTACATCGTGCAATCGGAGCCACGTCGAAAAATGTGACTTGGCGGGGTTAAAAAGGTGTTCCATCAGTTTCCGTATGCGCGACGCGACATGTTCGAATTGGGCATGTTCAACCCAGTGCTGAGCGGCGTATCGAGTCAAAGGAGAGCCGTCCGCGACGTTACTCTCATCTATGCTACCCTGGTCAACGCCAGCTTACAAGCGCAGCAGGACGCCTAAGCAAGATTGTGCAAAGATCGTGTGTGCAGACGCAAGGGGGATATGATAGCGCGAAACATCTCCACTCGAGTCAGCGAGACGGTGGGGGACGAGGAACTTCCATAATGACCAAAAAGGTCATACAAATCCTCCCCCCTGATCTGATAGTTTAAAATCTTGACGAAGAGTATTCAGTTGGCTCCAGGGGGAAGATTGGCCTGCGACGAAGATACGCGCGTAAGAAAAAGCACAGTTAAAGAGAAAGGGTCAGCGCAAACAGTTGGCAGTTGGCCTTTGCCTAACCATGTGATCGCCGTGATGACGTCAGCAATAGAGACCAATTTGGCAGGTGTAACCATAACCTGATTGTCACCCTTCTCCACGCTTCACTTAAACACCCTCCTCCAGTAGACGAGATGTCTATGCAAAGGCCAACTGTTCGTGCTGACCCTTTCTCTTTAACCGTACTTTTTCTTACGCGCTTATCTTCATTGCAGGCCAAACTTCCCCCTGGTGCTAACAGAATACTCTTTGTCAAGAATTTAAACTACCAGATCACGGGCGAGGATTTGTATGACCTCTTCGGCCGCTATGGAAGTATTAGGCAAATTCGCATCGGGAATGAGTCAAAGTCAAAGGGAACTGCATTCGTAGTGTTTGACGACGTCATGGACGTATGTGGCTCTTCCCCTTGTGAATGAAACAACCCACTCACCATATCCCTAGGCAAAGAATGCATTAGAACATCTAAATGGATTCCATCTGCAAGAGCGTTATATTGTAGTCTTGTATCATATGCCCGCAAAACAGGACGCCGCTGCGGCCAAGGCGGAGCTTGCCCGGAGAGAAGAGGAGCTAGCACAGTTGAAGCAGAAGCACAATATTAAAGATGAAGATTGAAGGGAGCTAGCGGGTTTTAATTCCGTGCGTGTTTATCCTGCGAACGGGAACCTATCGACGCACTTGCGCGCAGGTTGCTGTTGTATATTTTGCTAGTACACACGACCAGTTCCCCTAACAAGCAACCTCCTTGGTTCGCCAGTCCCTGCGTGACACCGCGTCCGTTCGCCGTTCACAGTTATTTGCTGAGTCTCGTACTCCAGCGAAATTGGTTTTGAAAATCACAATGCGTAACATACTCGTCCCCTATTGGAGGCTTGTGTAAGTGGTCTAGCACAGCTCAGCGGAGTGAATCCCGTGGACCAAATATGAAGGGGTGATGTAGGTCCAACCCATCTTCACTAGGGCTTGAAACGTTGAGAAGAGAGCCGTCTGGGGCCGGTCTTATCGGCTGAGGTCGGGCACTGGGTGAAGGGCCATATGGGTGGAGAGATCGGTTGGCGACCACGGGCCTCCTGTGAAGCGGATAATAAATGTCAGAGGTCCAGGTAGATTACCTCCGGCCTTACCCCATTCACCAACTCTTGTCAATTTTTGAAGAGTAATCTTTTCATGAGACGATAGTCCCGTGTACCGCATCGCGCTTTATGCAGGCTATGAAGCCTCTTGGACAAATCAAACGTAGTTTTGGAATGAACCGTTTATTCCCATGTTTGCTGATGGCTGATGGATATCACTGGGCACTCTGTAGTGTAGAAATATCTGGGCATTAAGCAATCCCCTTGGCATTACAGGAAGCAGCTTTTCCAGCGCGCTCTAATTTCATCTTGAAGTCACGTGGGTGACCATCTTCTGCCTCCTGCCAAGCTGACTTCCCTACTCTTTTTCCTTTTCTTTCCACCCTCGCTGGAACGGTATTTCTCCCCGGGTGTCTGTGATTCACCCGGACTTTATTTTACTCGTTCGACTTCTCCCTATCCCCTCACCGCCTTATGCGGCTGGCGTCCTTCTTTACCATTCTGACACCGTGGTCGACACCCCTCCCTCCCCTTCACGTTTACGTGTCTGCCCCCTTTTTAGTCCCTTCCACACCCTTCTCCGTGGATACCCTCATCACACACCCTTCTCACTCTTCACCTCATGGGAGGGAGTACGCAGCCTTTGTGACTTTCTCCATGCCACACAAGTATTCCTTCGCTCTCTCCCTCCGAGACCGGACCCCCCTTGAGAACCTTCAGTAACGCCGCCTTGCCGGCCTTTCTCCTTTTCTTTCCCACTTCTTGCAGAACCCTTATACACGTCTCGTTTTCTACCTTTAATATTTTCACCCTTGTTACTTTGTAACCAGCGTAGTTAGGACAATAAATCCATTTCAAAAAAAAAGACCTCGTCCACTTCACTTCCTCACTTCATATTGCTCAACAGATCCCAAGACCACGTCCCGCCGCGCCTCTATGGTCGCCTTGAATGCGGCAAGTGCGGGCGCGTCATCTTCTGTACCTCGTATTCGAAGAAAAGGTACATAGCCAAATTTATAGTAAACGTATTGCACCTCATTCAGATCACGGGGGTGAAGAGATCTTCTGAAATCCGCTATGAGATCCACCAACTCAGTCAACTCGGTAGAGTACCGGTTCCAAACGGAGGCCCAGCTGCGGATTGGCGTATTCCTACCCTTCGGCACGTTGATGGCGCAGTGGCGCAGCTCAACCTTCTTCAACGTTTTCCCGTGGCGTGCAACGAAATTCTCCACACCAGAAAGAGTCGGCTCGCCGTTAGCCATGCCCTCGTCCCATATGATCCTCTTTAAGGAGAGCATGGTGAGATGCGGGAAAGCTAACGAACTGAAGTCGAAGGAATGCCCAAATCCCAGACTGCTGTCCATACTGAGCGACTCGAGGCTCACTGCAAGCTGTAGTACATTTCTTTCGACGACCTGGCGCCAAAATTTCAGGAATGGTTCTTCGCGGTCAGCATTATCGTGGTCGTCTGCGTCTACCATGAACCGTAAATGTCGGAGCGATGCGACAATTCGTGCGAAAGGGGGCTCCGAGTAGAGTGAGTGTGGTATAGCGAGCCACTTGTCGATCGTTAGCGATTGCAACGTAGGGAGGAGATTCGGGTTGTGTGCTATCGCACCAAGGACGCTCCACTGGAGATGGAGAAATCTAGATGGTGGTGCATCCATATCGGAGAACAAATTCTCCTCCCAGGTATTGGGATTGAAAGTGATTACGAGTGACTCCAGAACAGGAAATCGATGAAGAGCAGCGAAAGCGTCTTTTAGATTTTTGATGACTACCATTTTTCAATGACGGTCCCATTGAGAATAGATGCAGACTACCTTGCTCATACTTTATATCCTCATCGATTCGAGCTGTGGCTAGAATAACGAGATGACGTCAGCATTACTCATAACAACGGATACGCCTGCATTGATTGCTACCTGAATCAGGCGGCGAGGGATGTTCAATACGTGAGGGACCTTCAACAAGTATGATGGCTCGGACACGATTGACGATATTGGATGAGTTCAGCAAATTTAGCAAACCTCTCGTGCTCTTGTCCGTCGTATGGGTCGTTATGCTTCTGAAAGCCGCGGGTGTTGCGACGGCGTGAAACATTTTGCTCACGCAGCGTAGGTGGTAGAGATCATGCACGGATTCTGCCACAAAACTTGTTATTCCAGTCAAGAGCTCAAAGGGCAAGTCATTTATGCGGGCGCGTGGCATTGGGAAAAGGAACGTCGTGAACGTGAACAAAAGCAAGTGTTTCTCACGCTCCGAGCCCGTCCGTCGTAGGCGCGCGCATCATGAGAAATGAGAGAAGAACCGGAGCTAGCCATCGCGGGTAATGTCATTTTGGACATTAGCATGGGCTCAGCGCATAAATCTTACCCCGATATAACTCTTGATCGCCGCTTGACCCGACGTTCCAAGCTAGGGCTGATGGATGATTGCACATCCCGGCGCCAGGGTCGCTCTGACTTCCCGGGGCCTTAACGCCGGCCCCACCACGCCTCCCCCTGATTAGATCATAAATCCACCTCCCGCCTTGTCACCAGCGTTTGTCGGCAGGGTGATCTTCACCTCTTATCTCGTACGTGCTTCGGTGGCCAAAGAAAATCTGTCCGTGTGCATTGGTTACTTGGGAAACAGACACAAGTGACGCACAAACGCCGCAGCGTGTTCACGGTGACAAACCCCGTTTCTGCTGTGTTCCTCGCATGTTCAGACCGACTGCCCTGGAGAAATGGCTGCTTGTGGTCACCGTGGGTCCTCCAGATGATTTCTGTCCTGTCATAGATGGGCTGGGTGCAGGCCCCGGAGAAGTGGCGCATGTATTTGATCACCGGGGAGGAAACAAGGATTGGCCCGTACGGGATAGAACTCCTTGTGCGTTTGGTGTGTCCAACACCTCGCATTTATGTTCCCATCTCGCTCTCATTATGCCTCTGCCACTGGCACTCGATTTGAATCGGGCACTCCAGCTCTCGGGCCTGATGGTATATAACCCTATGCACCACGTCTCAAGAACTTCTCATCCGGTGAAAGCGCCAGCAGCACACGTTTTGGTATGGCTCCTGACTTCTATGCTATTTTCCGCGTCTGCGGTTGACGGACTGAGAATTAGCGAGCAACTGTGAGAAAGAGGCACAGGCAGGAGAGTGCCTTTCGGCGATGAGGTGAGTGACCGAAAACGTCGCTAAAGGTAAGGCCTCGGGTGTGGAAGCAGCTCGACCATGGCTATCCGAGTCACCCTGACCTATAGCCGTGATACTAACAACAGTTGTGTGTGCCTGGTAGCTACCTGACATGGGAATGTTCCTCCTAGCAATACAGAAAACCGGTTTAGTAACGAGCTCGTAGCATTTACTCCTTTCGTAGGAGCGTGCCGATGAATAATGAGATTGCAAAGAAGCAAGATGAGCAGGAGTTGCTGTCAACCTTATGTACGAGGTCCGTGGTTGTATATTGTAACCGTCGACTTGTTGAAACCGAAGATCTGGCAAATTGGTGACTATCTTCCTCGACCCCGATGAGGATATAACTTGAGCTTGCAGTGTGTACCGGCATGTCTTGCGTCCGGAATCTCAAATACCGCAGCGAGTTCTGTCGACTTTCCCCCACTAGCTGCTTGACGACGACTTTGTCAATTGGATACGGTTCCAAGTCTTTATGCAGGCACTTCCTGAGGATTTCGCCTATAGCTAATGACCCGTTAATACGTGGTACGTAGTCGACCGTACCTCGAGCTTTCGTCTTTCTAAGTTGGTTTGCAATTCTGGGGAATCCGACGTCCGTGAACTTCGACTATATGTCCAGCAGTCATTCATACACAACGAACGGCAGGTAGTAACAGCAAGTATCGTGGGATTCCAATCTTGAAATAAGTTACAGTAGAGCAACGTTAACCTGTCAATGCTACGTAAACAATTCGGTCTCAGTTGGAAATGTGCTCTGAGAGCAGTTTCATGACCTCGACGAGTCCTTGCTGCTCGGCAATTTGAAGGGCCGTCCTTCCCCCTCCATCCTTTGCCTCAACATCCGCACCACGCTCGAGCAACAGGCGTGCGACTGCAAGATTCCCCCCAGGTTCTGCCTTGAATTCTACCCAGCCAGAGGCCATATGTAATGGGGTTGAGCCGACGTTATTCGGAGCGTTTACATCGACGCCGTAATCAAGCAATAGCGAAGCGATATTGGCGATGTCAATGAGATCGCTTCCCTGTGCCAATACTAAGTGTAATGGTGTGTTACCTTCGCTATTCTGAGCCTCGGGGTCCGCATTATTCTGCAGTAACATCTTCGCCGCCTCTAGGTGTCCATTCGCAGCTGCATAATGCAGCGGAGTCGAGTTGGATGACGTCTCGCGAACACTCGTATCTGCACCATGGTCGAGTAGCCACTTCACAACTTCAGAGTCTCCATGTAGAGATGCGACATGCAGTGGGGTCCTTTCATAATGGCCTCGAATGTCCACGGCTGCACCGTATCGATAAAGTAACTGTGCAATTGAAAGATGCCTCCCCGCCAATGCAGCGCCCAGTGGTGTCACGTAATAACCGCCACCAACGCTCGCACCTTGTAGATGCTTAACAATGAGACACTCTGCCAGATCGTAAAATCCACAGAGAGCGGCGTAATACAACGGGCCTGCCCGTGTACATGGCCTGTCGGAAGGCAGCATTGTGAACGTCTCGTAAGCAGTACCACGGTGGGGCAACGTGTCTATGTCGTATAATCGAATCCACGCCGAAAAATGGGCGTTGTTGGGATCAAAGAGACGTTCCATCGCAGTCCGTACATGCGAAGCCACATTCTCGAATCGGGCATGTTCAGTCCAGTGCTGGGCGGCGTATCGGGCCAGAGGACAACTGTCCAGAAAGTTACCCTCATCATCGCTATCCCGGCCGATGCCATCTTCCATACGGAGTAGGACGCCTAAGCAAGATTGTGCGAGAATCGTATGCGCTGGTTCCAGGGAGACGTAGTACCGGGAGACACTCCCACTTGAATTAGCCAGGCGACGAGAGACCAGAAAGTCCTTTACCGAGAAATGTGAGAATTGCACAACCCGTGAACTACCAGCGTCGACAATGGAAATCAAACTGGAGCATGCTGCTTGAAGAGCCCCTTCCTGGTCCTCCCAACGCCATTCAGGGTTTAATTTCGGAATCCCGTCATCGCTGTCAACGTCAACCGCGAGTACTTCTGCGAGCTCCTCGGGAAGAAGTGGCCGGACAGAGACCACAAGGCATTGCAACAAACGGTAAACGTCTTCTCTGTTCGAATCATTGATCCCCTTCAAGGCTCGTTCGTACGTTTCGTCGAGAGATTTGGGCAATTCGCCGAGGACACGCTCAACATTGCATGAAAGACATTCTCGCAGGGTTTCCAACTGACAAACGACCCAACAAAACCTGAACAAGGTCGTGAGTAAGTGTTACGGACACAGAACGACAATCCGTACATTCCGTCGGCTTTCTCGGAGAGCGTTTTGATTACCAAGTCTTTAACCTCTTCTTCCCATTCTTTCATCACTGGTTCCTCGTCCGAATAAACTACCGAGCGGACATATTCGGTGATGTCTTTCTTCTGACCATCTTGGTTGTGTAGAGACACCTTGGAGGATGTCAATTGTTCAAAGGCATTTTTGATATCAAACTCGTTGCGACTTGTTACACAGATACGCAAATTTGGAAGGTCCAGGTCGAGAAGTTCCTTCACAAACCCCAATATCTTCTGGCGCGAGCGTGGCATCCCAATCCTCTGCGAAATGTTGGGGCTTTCATCGAGGGCGTC